>SNQN01000581.1:117598-136167 GCA_008642245.1 Bassia scoparia
TTCGTAAATAAAGTCAAAACAAGTTGAGAAAATTTTCCCAAATCAAATATAGAGAGATATGTAATCAAGTTTGTCGCATTTAAAACAAAATGGAGAAAGTATGATAGAAAAATCATAACGATATCAAACGGACCACCCGATAAAGATTTAGTAACAATGGTGTGCCACATAGCCACTTATATATAATGGGCTATAACGAAATGGAGTCATGTCATTAGGTCATCAGCAAAAGATATGGCCAAGCAAAGAAGGCCCAGGGCAAARGCACAACATACATGATACGATAGATGAGTGCTAAAATTGAGGAAGAATTGAAACGAAGCAGGTGAGTCGTCTCATGAGAATATAATCCCACCACAAAATGTCTGAATTCCCAGAAACATCATCATCACTTGGTAAGAACAAAAGTCGCGTAAGGCCTGCCGATATCATCAGCAAGTAAGTGGAAGGAAGGAAGGAAGGAAGATAAGTGGGGGGAGTTGGGAGTTTTCCTACTGGTCAAGATTTTTGTCTACCAAAACTGAAGTACTCCTTTGCAATTATGGGCTTATTTGCTTAGTGCACTACATGTTGAATTGTTGATGTTGTGTTTTGTGAGTGTGACTAGCCTAGGGTGTTGGACACTTGTAACATGGACCTACTTCTTATCTAATGGGTTCGGTTTATTAGCTAACTTATGCCGTAATTGTAAGTTTAACCAATCAAATAAGATTTCACTTGAATTTATTTTATCTTACATGCTCATCGCAATTTGAAAATTTCTCACTAATTGTGAATAGTGTCAATTTTTCCAATGACATGAACTTCGTGAAATCGAGGAAATAAAGTTTTTTTACACTTGAGCTCATAAAGTAGCTCATGGCTTAGCTTAACGGAGCTAACTGTTAAGTGGCTAGCCGAGTAATCTATTAAGTGTGTCATCTCCTTAATAAGTAATTCGTCTAGAGTGTTTAATCTTAAAGCAGCATGTGTCATGTATCTTATTGTGCCATGTGTCTCATATTAAACATATTTGTTATTTAGTCTTTTCATCTTCATGGTGATTAGTTTTTCTATTATCTTTCGTCTTCTTTGGCCTTTTCATTCCTTTCATATTTTTAATAGGAATTTTTTTGTTATTAACCACCTTCCAATTAGGGGTATTTCAAATTAACCACCACCACATTAACTTTTTTTTTTTTTGACAGGAAGAATAGGAATTTCATTAATAAAAAATAGTCAAAAGACACTTACAATCAATGGAAAAAAAACAAAAATCCCAACAAAAATACAAAACACCTCAGAACTAGTTTCATCGCAGATTCGATTTAAAATAGTCTTAATAAAAAATTTCATCCGAAGCAATACAATCTGTGAGTTCACTCTGATTCAGCATAACATCTGCTGATGAGTAGTTATTTGGGTGAACATACTTTTGTGATTTTCTGAATTCTTTCCGAGATTRTGAAACCCTGAATCTCCAATCTCCAACAAACGATGAAAATGAAAACCTAGATAATCCGATCTCCCATAAGGGAGACAAGAAAACTACATTCCAAACTCTCACAAAAAGAGATAATAATAAATCCAATAATTGGGGATAAAACTCTCATAAAGAGATAGAAAACCCAATAATTAGGGATAAAACTCTCATAAAGAGATAGAATACCCAATAATTGGGGATAAAATTCTCATAAAGAGATAGAAAGGAGGATTATTCATGAAAAAACAAGCAAAAAGAAAGCAATAGAATGAAAAACTGGGGCTTACCACCATCAAACAGATAATGGTAGCCCCGACAGTTGAAGAAAAGTTAGGGTTTTAGAGAGAATNTATACGAAATATATCATTCATTAACATATGCCATATGTTTATTTTCTGTCATAGTCTCATATCCGATCCACACTTTTTTTTAATGTTAATTTACCTTGTCTTACCTTTTCAATTTTCTCATGATATGTCCCACACTCTCACCACTCATAATTACACAAAAGGAGGAAATTTTATCATGTGTTATTGAGGTTTAATTTTATTAAAATTCAAAAACACGCACTTACTTTAGACTTTAGAGGCATAGTTCAAATGAGCGAGGTCAAGGTTTTCCACATTTCTCAAATGTCAATGATGAAAGAGCATTAACGTGTTAGTAAAWTAGATGGATAAATTTAATAATTTAAAATTAGTATGGTTAAAGCATCCACAATAGCAAGTTACAAACCTTCTAGTTTTGTTTGTGTTAGAGGGAGAGAATAGATTTACATTTTATTGATTGTATTGTTTGTGTTCTGTTTCCCATACAATTACATCAATATATATAGAAAACATAACCTAACCCTAGATAAAACCCTAAAAACCTAGAATAATCTAATGGCCTTGGACCTATGATCCAATACCCTTTAACATTCTCTCCCTCTAACAGTTTGCCACATCATTTTTCAAGCTACAACTATTCACAATGTAAAGCTACAAATCTTGTAACTTAAAATTTATAGTGGAAAAAAAGGGAAGTAAGAGATGGTTGAGCTTGTAGCTCAATAAAGCTWCAAGTTCATTTCTTTCACAATGGTCAAGCTTGTAGCTTGAAATTTTYAATATTTACAAGTTWGTCCTTTAATGTCACCATTGTGRATGCTCTTACTAGTAAAAGTCCCTCCATCTTCATTAATATGACGTGTTCTACATGTTCATTGAAAGCCAAAGGTCTAATCTTTATTAGTGTCCTGTTTTTAAAATAACACGAGAAATGAGAGTATTCAGTGGCAGCGACACTATATRTRTGAGATCAGAGTGACATTTTTTGCTATTCGGTCAAAYTTCGTAAATAAAGTCAAAACAAGTTGAGAAAATTTTCCCAAATCAAATATAGAGAGATATGTAATCAAGTTTGTCGCATTTAAAACAAAATGGAGAAAGTATGATAGAAAAATCATAACGATATCAAACGGACCACCCGATAAAGATTTAGTAACAATGGTGTGCCACATAGCCACTTATATATAATGGGCTATAACGAAATGGAGTCATGTCATTAGGTCATCAGCAAAAGATATGGCCAAGCAAAGAAGGCCCAGGGCAAARGCACAACATACATGATACGATAGATGAGTGCTAAAATTGAGGAAGAATTGAAACGAAGCAGGTGAGTCGTCTCATGAGAATATAATCCCACCACAAAATGTCTGAATTCCCAGAAACATCATCATCACTTGGTAAGAACAAAAGTCGCGTAAGGCCTGCCGATATCATCAGCAAGTAAGTGGAAGGAAGGAAGGAAGGAAGATAAGTGGGGGGAGTTGGGAGTTTTCCTACTGGTCAAGATTTTTGTCTACCAAAACTGAAGTACTCCTTTGCAATTATGGGCTTATTTGCTTAGTGCACTACATGTTGAATTGTTGATGTTGTGTTTTGTGAGTGTGACTAGCCTAGGGTGTTGGACACTTGTAACATGGACCTACTTCTTATCTAATGGGTTCGGTTTATTAGCTAACTTATGCCGTAATTGTAAGTTTAACCAATCAAATAAGATTTCACTTGAATTTATTTTATCTTACATGCTCATCGCAATTTGAAAATTTCTCACTAATTGTGAATAGTGTCAATTTTTCCAATGACATGAACTTCGTGAAATCGAGGAAATAAAGTTTTTTTACACTTGAGCTCATAAAGTAGCTCATGGCTTAGCTTAACGGAGCTAACTGTTAAGTGGCTAGCCGAGTAATCTATTAAGTGTGTCATCTCCTTAATAAGTAATTCGTCTAGAGTGTTTAATCTTAAAGCAGCATGTGTCATGTCTCTTATTGTGCCATGTGTCTCATATTAAACATATTTGTTATTTAGTCTTTTCATCTTCATGGTGATTAGTTTTTCTATTATCTTTCGTCTTCTTTGGCCTTTTCATTCCTTTCATATTTTTAATAGCTTTTTTGTTATCTAACCGACTTCAATTAGCGGTATTTCACTTACACCCACCACATTAACTTTTTTTCTACTAAGGAAATAGAATTATAATAAAAGATAGTCCAAAAGCACTACATCAGAAAGAAGAAAAACAAATTCTCAACAAAATACACAAACACCTCAGAATTAGTTTCATCGCAATTCGATTAAAAATACGTCATTAATAAAATCTCATCGAAACAATACAATCTGTGAGTTCACTCTAATTCAGCTAACATCTGCTGGATGAGTAGTATTTGGGTGACATACTTGTATGTGATCTTCTGAATTCTTTCCGAGATTATGAAACAGAATCTCAATCTCAACAAACGATGACAATGAAAACCTAGATAATCGTCTCCAATAAGGGAGAACAAGAAACTACATTCAACTCTCACAAAGAGATAATATAACCATCATAATTGGGGATAAAACTCCAAAAGAGATAGACCAATACATTAGGGATAAAACTTCATAAAGAGATAGAATACAATAATTGGAAACATTCTCATAAAGAGATAGAAGGTAGGATTATCATGAAAAACAAGCAAAAGAAAGCAATAGATGAAAAACTGGGGCTTACCACCATCAAACAGATAATGGCCGACGACGTTGAAGAAAAGTTAGGTTTTAGGAGATATATTTTGTGAGTGTCATAACTTCGTATTTTACACCAACCTTAACTTATTTTACATGAACCACCTAACAATTTAGCACTTTTTTAAATACACACGTAAGTTTTTGCCAAGTTTTTGTTAGTGATTGGCCCACATCTTCGAGATCTTGGGGAACTTCTTATCTTTTCTTACTCCCAATCTCCTTAGCTGTTTCTTTTCTCGATCTTCTTAGCCTCGTTATCTCGAAATTTGGGCCAAATACTATAGAAACTTGCGGAAAAACCGATACGTAGGTTATATTAAAAAATTGCATATTGTCAAGGTGGTCTTGTATAGTAAGTTAATGTGGTGTGGTTAATTGAAAGACGCTAATTGAAGCCCTGGCTTCATTAACAAAAAATCGCCTTTAATATTTAATTTTGGTTACATTTGTCTTCTATAATGTCTTAAATTGTCTTGTTATGATGTGATTTGTTTTGTCTATTCTTTATTCTTATTCTTTGCTATTTTTTTTCACATTTGTACATTTATGTTTTGAATACTTCTTCAATGCCCTTTTACGGCTTTTACTATTTTATATATACGGAGAATCATCTTTTCAAATTATATAGGTGAAATTTCGGCATGTATTTCTCTTCACCTCTTCTAAATTTTAAGGTACATATTTTTTTTTTGAAATCCATGCAAATTTTAATATGTCATCATTTGAAGACTTTATAGAATGCAAGAAAGTATTATTTTTAAATGTTGATTATTTGCAATTTTTGTTTCACTAATTTAATTGAATATGAAGTGTATTCACATACAATGGATATACTTATATTTTCAATGGAGGTTGTGTGTTGTTCGAAGAGCTTAAGATACACTACCAATATTTTATCCTGTTTATCTTGATTTGGCATTATCCTTCTCCAAGCCTGTTATGATTGTTTCGCATGTGGAGTTCAGACTGCAATCACCAACTCACAAAACACACTCTGTATTACTGCGGCAATTATAATGAGCTATTAGACATTACATATAGCCGGACCAATCTCATACAACTGCTAGTTCTTCAGCGGTCACTCTTGCACAATTGATACTTGTGCTCATCAGACCGCAATGAAGCAATCACCATGGTCCATCACTTGTGCAAGAACCAACATTACTTCAGTGATTGTTATGCCTTGTAAATTGTAATCGCAAAGTGAGAGTCTAAGCGTCGGTGTAGTTTCTCTTTCGCGTTCTAAAGATCCTTTGGATCCATTCTCACTCTCACCTTGCCCTTCTACATCTTGAACTGTATGATTGTGTAAAGTTGCTGCTAGTTAGCATGTAACGGATTTTACAACCATAAACAATGTCCAATTTCAACGTCTAGTTATCACTCATCAATCAACTCATTTAACCTTGTAGTGTATTCTCTTTATTATTAGACTTAAAGTATCTAGTAGACTCATATGAATCGTGATGCCCCTAAAGGTTAAACGCCGGAACACCATTCGGTCTCAAAGAAGTAGCAAAGATGCGGACTACACTACTCAGACAGTCTAACCACCTTCGAAAAAAGAACGCAAGAATAAGTTCTAACTCCGTTCCCCATCCCTGTTAACGTCGACAACAATGACAGGCCAGAAATTATAGAACAGTAGCTTGAGTTTGAGATAAAATACACTGACTCTGGAAGGTTGGGAACGCGGCGGTCCAGTATACACGACAAACTTTCTTCAATCTCCATGTCTAAATGACATGAACCCACTTTCAGCATAACAGCCAGCACTCAACAGAAATTCGCTTTCCCTCTTGTTTTAGATACTATGTCTTAACATCAAGTGATCAGCTTGATGAAATGATACTGTTAAGTTGCCTGTGAAACCTGTAATTTTAACCAACTTTTTTAATTTTTACTGTACCTTTCCAAAGAAGAATTGTACGTATTAGTAGTAGAAACTAGAAAGTACTGTTGCGCAGTAATACCAGAATTAATACAAAATATAATCTAATCAGAGATTTTGAGAAGGAAGAGCAGCCACTTTTTGTACACGCAGTCTTCGGCAGCCAACAACAGTATCCCATTTTTCGGACATTTTTCACTAACTCACACTAAGCGTAAATCATAAGCTAACACTAAGTAAACTTCAAATTGATCTGTCAATTATACTCAAAATTGGTGCATTCATAGTACCACTTCGTTGCAAACCCTCATTTACGGAAAATTAACAAACACACAAGACAAAGATACAACTTATAAGCAATTTTGATGATTAGAAAATAGTAGCAGAAAGAATGAAGAACAAACTCAACAAGGTTTCGAAAATTGAGATTCATTCATTACTCAGCTTTATACAACATTGAAGACGAATTATACTTAGTACAACAAAATCCAACACAAAACCCCTAAAAAATTGAGAAAGATTGAAGGAATTCTTAGTTGGGTCATTTCACAATTGCTTCAATTATGTCCCCAACATCTTTTCCCACTTCCCTTAGCATTGGAGAACCAGAAATTGCTCTAGCTTTTACCCAATTTGTTTATCCTGCCTAACTAACTAATTAACATAATTTTTGCAATATTCCACTAAATAAATCACAAATTCAATCAAAACTTCAAAACTATACTCCATTAATCAAGAGAAAACAAACCCCCAAAAAAATATGAAATGAAATAATTTATGTCGTAGTATATAATTTACCAATGAAATCAAGAGGAAGAAGACGGATCAAAATCAACCAAATTCCTCTCCTGGAAGGGGGGCTCAAATAATCAATACACACAACAATGCTATACAATACAACATCCAACTCCATCTCCTCCTGCCTCCGCCTTTCGACGTAGACCCCGGTGGCGACGACAAATGGCTGGGCCCACCGTACCCGTCCCCGGGAGAAGTCTCTGGGCCGGGCACAATATCMGGTGGTTGGGCCCCCACAAAGGGTCCACTCCTACTCCCATTTCTCAAATCAACCTCCTTACCATCCTTACCCTTGTCCCCAAAGATCTCCTTCGGCAAGAGCACTTCCGARACCCCGAATATCGCAACCGGGTTTTGATCAAACACCGTTTGGGTCACCACTGCTTCGATGAGACCCGTATTGATCGCAACCGACCCGTTWACCCGGGAGATATTAAGCGTGAAGCTCCCAGCACCGTTGGTTTCGGTCGCTAAGGTGGGTTGAACTGGGTTTACGATCGATTCAAGCGAACCAAGAGGATAATACGAGTGGAGGACGTGGAATTTGAGGACCAGAGCTTTGCGGTCAGCTGATAACGCCTGTAATTGGACCGTTGGGGGCAAATTGGCGAAGGCTTCATCAGTAGGGACAAAAAGGGTAATTCCAGCACCACCTTCGTCTTCCTCGAACTCATCAACCACACCAGAAGCTAAGAGCATGGAAGCTGCGACATTGAAGTCGTGGCCGTCGATCAATGCCTTGGTGATGTTGAGCGAGGGAGGGGGCGGGCGGGTTTCGGAGGCCATGAGATCGAACCCATTGGGGAAGAGGAGGGAGTCGACTGTGAAGATGGAGAGGTTGTAAGGGAGGGTTTTGAGGAGGGAGATGACGTGGGAGGAGAGAGAGGAGTTGTTGGGAGGGTGGAAGGAGACGACGCCGTCGGAGGGGTCGAAGGTGGCGTTGAGGGAGCCGAGATTGTCGGGGGCCCGGCCCGTGGTCTGGAAGAGGGTGGTGAGGAGGGTGCCCTGGGGCTGGATGCGGCGGAGATCGGGGAAGGTGAGGTACTGGAGGAGGACGTGGTAGCGGATGACGTCAGGGAGGGAGGAGGAGGGTGAGGCGGGGGAGCGGCGGAGGAAGGCGTTGGGGACGGCGAGGATGGTGAGGGAGGTGCGGCGGTTGAGATCGGAGGTGATTCCGGCGGTGGTGAGGAGGTTGGTGAAGTCGGAGAGATCTGGGTAGTGAGAGAGAATCTGGGTGATGTTGAGATTCAGAGTGTGGATTGGGAGGACGAAGAAGAGGAGGGGGAGGAGGAGGGTATAATGGGAATTTGGAGGAGGAAGTACCATTTTAGAGCAGAGTGAGAAGTGGAAGTGAGGGAGTGAGAGTGAAGAAGAGAGGAATGGAGAGTGGGTGATTGAAAGATGGGGAAAAGAGGGGGGTGTGTTTGTGAATTGTGAATTTGTGATGATGGATTGATGGTGATGATGATGGTGATGGTGATGTTGTTGGGAGAACATGAAAAGTATGTATGTATTATATTGTATTTTATTATGAGTTGGTTTTATTACAAAGAGGTTAATGTTAATTAATTATTACACTGATGTCTTGATTTGCTGCCAGTTGCTACTCAGTTAGCTTTTTAATGATGATGATGATATTATTGAGGAGATTTGAGAATACAAGATCACATCTGTTGCGTTGAGGAGAACCTATGCTTTGCCCACTCACTTTGGAGCTCACCACAATTTTTGAAGCTAAAAGTCTGGAATTTTTTTCACTTTCTAATTATGGAGTACATTTTTTTTTGTTTTACCATTACAATTGCAAATGTTATAAATAAATACTTACAAATTTATACATACAATTAGTGATATTTTGTAAGTTTGCAACAAATAAAAAATGTGCGTAGCTAATTAGCTATTAAGCGAGGGTTGGTTATGTAAACTTTTAGGGACAATTTTTTTGTCATTAGTTTTACTTACTTCAAAAAAGAACATTACTTAAAAACGAAATTAATCAAAAATGTATTGTTGTGAGGTTAACAGATGGGGCACAAAGTGAGTTACAAGCCTGGGTGTTAGGTTGTGATCTCTTGTAGTGCAATTTGATCCTGCCATGTTTCCTTTCATTCTTTTGCAAAGTTTATATTATGTGTGTATGGGTCTATTTTACCTTATTTTTTTTCCAAACATTGAACATATGTCAGATGACGGTTGTTTTTCTACCCAAATTATAAATACTATAAACTATTTTCCCCCTTTTCTCTTAATAATCTTCTAATTATATGCTATTTGTTGTGCATTTAAAAAATTAAAACAAATTGTAAATCAACATTGGTTTTTATCTATATGTTTGTCATTATATTTTTTTATACATTAAACAGAATAGTCCGTACATGATTGACAAAATAGCTGGCAATGAGTTACAAATTGCAATAGGTCTATTAGGTCCGGGATCATGTCCTCATCATGGTCCCGGGCAAATGTTCATTTCGAAAATACAATTGTTCATTTTAAATTATGAACATTTTACTGTTGAGATGAATATTTCTAATTCGAAAATGAAGCAAGTTTGTCCGGGGACCATGAGAGTATATGGTCCCGGGACCATAGTAGAAATTGGGCCAAAATTACGTTCGGTTGGAACCTCCAAACTTGAACCAAACTCGTTAAGTTTAAAGGGTTGAGTTTCTAACTAACCCAACACGATATCTATACAATATAAAAAGTTTACAAGAGCCTTACTGTATACATGAATAGTATGAACAGGAACGTTGTCCCCACCAAGCCCACTAACTCAGCCCACCATCCTAGCCCGACCCACCCGCTGCCCCCCAAAAATGCTACCCCCAAAAGCCCACTCCCCATTCACGCTCACAATACTGACCCTTCTCTTTCTCTCTTCTAGGAAGCTTAGAGCTGCCATGGTGACTCTATGTGCTTCCCATCTTTTTACAGCTTCCATGGTTTACCATTTCCGAGGATCCACCTGCTACCCTTTTCTCTTTTTTGAAGTCTGCGACCCTTCTCCCTTTTTGCGAAGTTCATCTGCTACTATTCACAGAGAAAGCTAACAAGGTTGAGCACTTGAATTTCAACACTCACAACACATCAATGTTGGCGATTGAGCTCGAAGATGGTTTCAAGGATGAGAAGAACCTTAAACCTCTTGATGAAGATGATATCGCTCTTTGTAGGATTCTAATTTCTATTCAATTTAGGGTTCGAATAGCTATTCGATTTAGGGTTCCAATTCGTATTTGTTCGAATTTTTCTTTAGGTTTAATTGAACAAGACTTTAGTTGGTCTAAATTTGACTTAAGTTTTCGCCTTTTCTTGCAGTGGCGAGCAACGGAGGGCCTAAACCCGAAATTGGCTGCTTCAAAAATCATGGTAACTTGTTTTCCTTGTGAAGTCTTTGAGTTTTGACGTTTTGTGGGTCAAATTATATGAATTTGGGGTTTGTGCGATGATTATGTTTTTGCATTTTTTGTTTAATAATTTCATCATTGACACTGTTTATTATTTTTCCTGGATTGAAGTGATTGATTTTTGCTTTTTGTTAGTGTTTAAGTTTAAAGTAGCTCAAAGTTGTGGTGCTCAACAAGATGTTGTAGGTAGAAAAATTGCAAATTTTTGGTATAGTTGATTGTAAATATGCATCTGAATATTTATTACTCCATATAAGTTTATAACAATTGTTTCTGTTGCTTTATATTTCAGATGTTATTGGGGTTGTTCAGAATGTGTCTCCGACAATGCGTATTAGGAGGAAAAATAAACAGCGTGTGTATATTAAGGGTTAGCACCTGTTTATTGCTTCTCCAATTATGTAGTTGAATACTGCCTCTTGTGCTATGTTTCGGATTTTAGTTCAAAATTGTATATTTAATGCAGCGCGTGTATATTAAGGGTTAGTACCTGTGAATAATCAAAAGATGAGATCCTTATGAATTTATCCTAAGTGGTCCTGCATTAGAGATTGCAAAGTAAAGAAAGATTATTGGTGAGAATAATTGGTAACACCGTTAAGTTAAGGATCCATTTAAGATTTGTGGTGAAGATGTGGGACTAAATAATAAGGTTATAGTAATTTTTTTAACAAGGTAAGGTATATTGATGTATTTTATAATGAGGTTTGTTCTTAGTATCATTTTTATTGCTGCAATTTGACTTTGAATTGATTGTGTTTTGGACTACTAGCATAGTGATTATTATGATTTCTAATGTATATTGCTGTGATTGAGAGTAGTTGAGGGTAAATTTGATGTGTTATACTGTTATTTCCTGATGTAAGTAATTTATACCTTTTGCGTTAATATTCAAGAATAAAGCTGATTTACTTGTAAAATAAAAAAAAACTGATTTATTCTTCTGTTTTGTAGAGGTTTATGGGCAATTCTCATAGTGGGATAGTTTCTTTGGAAACTCAAGTATTTGGGCTTGAGAGAGTATTAGATGAGATATCTCATATTTGGCTGTGCAAAGTGGGAGAATCACAACCAATGACTCTGCAGGAAGTACATGCTGTCTGAGCACGAAATTCCAGAGCCTTAAGTTCTCAACAAGAGCAGAAGGACGATCCTCTATTTCAAAGCCATCTTACTCARGAAGTTTGCCTAATCGAGAAATCAATGTCGACATTCTATAGATTCATCTTATAAATTAGAACACATAATCCAAGGTTGTCTTTGTTGTTGTACACCATTTGAATCTCTGAAATTTTTCATCAGTATTCTTTCTCGAGATTTACCATTGTGTATCTTATTTGCCAGTTTTGACTTCTATACTCTAAACATATGTTTGTCTTTGGCAGATCTTGAAAACTCATGTCTCCCAAGACATGCTTAGTCATATTTCTAATGGATTTGGTAAACCTATTGACAATGGCCCTCCAATTCTTCCTGTGGCTTACTTGGATATTTCAGGTACTTAAATTTTTTGTTCATTACTTTGATAGCAATATTTATTATACATTTTTTTAATTTCATGTGCCTTGATTTTTTATATGAGAATTTGCTTTATTTTTTGTAAAATTTTCTCTTTCTGTTTGGAAAATGATTTCTTGCAAGATTATTCATCATGATGTATTTTAATATTTGACATGAAAATATATAACGGATTGAATGGTTTCCAAATATAAGATGGTGGTCTTTCCAATGCTTCTCTGGATTATATGTGTTCTAATTTTTACGATTCCATCATTTTCATGTGCTAACTAAGTCGAAGAAATTGGACAATAATTATAATTGATGATATAATTTGTGTTTTAAGATGGTTTAAGATATGATTGCTTACTCTTGTCATGCTTTTTAAGGGAGGTTTAAGAGTTAAATGGTTGTTTAGTTGAATTATTTTGTCCCAGTAAGACATTTACTTGAGGTAGTTCACTCTTGCAACTTCCTTGATCTATTAGTGAAGGATGAAAGATTTTGTAAAGCACTCACTCGTAATCACTAAATTAATGAGAATTTATATGAAGATTGGTAGTAAATGGCAGCTTGATTAATAAGGAAGCAATTACAAATTACAGATACGCATAGCTTAAGGCCATGAGTCTTATGGTGACTTTAGGCCACTACTCTCAAAAGATGAATGCTTACAATTTTCTGCCTGCCTTCCTCTACTGAGGCATTCACAATATAATTACTACAGCTCCCAATTAATTACCTAAATTGGATAATCACAATACCAAAAGTTGTTTGCTGCCATTCTACTTGGAGAGTCACATGTTGTTCACTTTCCCTTTGTCTTCACTCTCTTTGTCGCTGAATTCCTCTGCTTCAAAGTGGCCATTATTTGGAGAAGGGTTGACTTGAGTTCCCAAAAGGTTACCTTTCCTTCTTCGTGTATAAACTTGCAAAGCTTGACCACTGCCTTGACCGTTGCCTTGACCACTGTCGTTTGGGTTCATTATAGATTTATGGACTAGGCCTCATTTTAGTAGCATGAATCTTTGGAATATATATTTTCACTTATTATGATATCTAATGTCTCATAGGAAAGTCTATTGAAGAAGGAGAAACCAAGGCTCGTAATTGCGGGCTAATATTTTAGGAGACCAATGCAAAAGTAGGAATCTATGTCAAGGTATATCAATCAATAAGAGACTTAGTCCCATAAGTGGGGTTGACTAAAATGAATAGTGAGAGCAAAATACCATCCGGATTTTTTGTTTTATTAGTATTCAATCTGTTCACTAAATCATGATTGTTACATAATATGGTGTTCATGGCGTTATTGAATGAAATTGATTGTTGTTGATTATTGCGTAGCTTGGGGCTTTCACTTTTTGTGTTTACACTTGTGTTATTAGTTGTCGCTGGACAGTTTTGTTTTCTCCTCTTTAGTCTTTATATTTACACTATCGAAAGGGCACTTTACTCTTATAATTCTTATAGAATTAAGAATTATACTTGTATTTAAGAGTGGTGCATATACGTTTGTTGAATTTCTAATTACAATCATGTTTAGAGATCTTGATTAAATCTTGTCTGGTGTGTTTCAAAATGCAGCCTGGAATAGAGAGAAGCTGGAACATTACTCAGTAGAATGAGCTCTTTCACATGGCTGTGACCCTACAAGGTAACCGTCTTCAGGCTGACAAGGCTGTGTCAAAGGAATATAAAACAGAAAACTCCGACCGTGTTGGTAATGTGCTAAGGAGGTTGGCAACCTTAAGAAACTTTTGGCAGGTAAGACCATAAGAGTACTAAGTCTGTGTTGGTCTGTTCTTTTATCTTTACTTATATATTGTATATATACGGATATACCAATTTCTGAGTTATGCGTTCTTTTTTTACTTATATATTGTTTAGAGATCTTGATTAATTCTTGTCTGCTTGATTTCCCTTTTCATTACCTAGATTCGAATTTAAGCGGTGAAATCAACTTTATGTACCTGATTAGTTTTTTTAATAACTTAACATTAGCTCTCTGAACACAACTGTTGCAATTGTCTCCACCTTGTAAACGTTTATATGGTATGATCACAGAATTGCAACAGTTCTTGGAGCATCAAGAGCAATGGATATGTACTCATCGAAAGTAATGATAGGGAACTTTCCTGTAATACAAAATCATAACTGTGAAAAAACCTAGATTATAGAAAGCCTTTGCTTATTGAGGGACTAAATGAGAGCATTAGAAGAAATAGCAAGCTAACAAAGTGAACTTCCAAATCTGCATCAGAAAGCATACTTACCATTATATTGTTGATCCCTGAATGAAAACCTTTGCTTTGTTCTCAATGTTTGAAGTTCCTTCCATGTGAAATCAACTGAACATAATTACAGATTGGTTTGTYAACTMTCAATTACTTTCTATGTATCAACAGGTAGACAATCAAATAAACGACAGCTCGAAGACTCCAAAATGATGAATATACTGTACCAGCAAAAAATCCGGTGATGTTGGCTCCTTCGACCTCATAGGTTCTTTTGCGATTGGCAAACTCCTTGTGGTCYGCAATGTCGGTGGTATCATCAAGATTGACATCATGAAAACATATAAGCACACCATCCTTAGTGGCTGTAATGTCTGATTCTATGAAGTCTGCTCCTTCTACTATAGCTCTCTGCCAAGAAAAGCCACCTTTAAGGTCAATGCACTACTTATTGGCACGGTAAAGCTAGGTATGCAGATACCATGATCAACGGAACTAGAAGAAAGGCTTGTCATCACTTCAAATTAATGCAAGATTTCCAAGAATTGATTCAAGGTGGAATAATCAGATAAATTAATCATCTCACAAACACCAATTATTCAACAAAGTAGAGCAATGTTAAAAGTAAGAGTCAAGTGCACAGAAGCAAACACTAATCATTCGACAAAGTAATTGCACCTATAGATATAAGCACTTACTATTCACACAATGAACAGTTAGAGCAAAATGAATAGGGATTGTACTGTGCATGCCACATCTCAACCGTTGGTTTACTTTGCATCCTATCCGTCTACCCTCTATCATCATTTCATTCTTCTTCTCTGTTTCATACTTTCATGTTTACACCTCTCATCCTCTCTACTCTTCTCTTTCAATCTGCCACCCTTCTCTCTTTTCTTACAATCTACTACCCTTCTCTTCTTTTTTCAATTTACTACCTTTACCTTTTAACCATGTTGAATTGTAATTTCCTTTTTTTTTTACAGGTGTTTGGTGAAGCACTAACTGGGTTTATTGGGTCGAATTTACGGAGTGGAACTCAGGTGCGAAAATTTTCGACTAATGGGGTAAGAGGAAATTGTAGATGTGAAGGTTGTTGTTGTTGCGAATTTGTTTGAATTAGTAGCTCAAAGATCTACTCTCACTTCACAACTTGATCTTATCGCTCTTCTCAGGTTAGTTCTTTCAATTTTACTCTTTTCTTTGGTTAAAGTCATCTCTTTGATTGTTCGATGATTTTGCATTTTTCGTCTTGAATTGGTCTGATATTTTGCATTTTCTCAGTTTGTTGTTGTTGGATCTATGCCTTAATTTTTCCAGATCTCAGGCAGTTATTACTCTGTATATGCTTGATTACTTTGTATAGCCCAAGTTATTTATGACAAGAATTGGTATTCATGTGGAGCCTTTATTGGTTTTTGCCAAAGTTTATGCCAAAGAGATAATGGAAAGAGGTTAGTTGTTGATAAGTTTGTTGTTGGTTATTTCATGTGGATTATATATGGTACCGAAGAAACTGGAATGGGGAAACACTGACCAGATAAATGCAATTGTGCAAAATCATCCTGAAGGATTTGATCTTATTCTTGGAGCTGATATTTATATTCTTATCTTCTATTTTCTGTTCAAAGGTCTTGATCAGCTATGTTTTTATCAACCCAACTCTCCATAGGTTGGAGTGTATAGTTGGTTAAGTTTTAATTTGATGTTCCAATGCGCAAAAGAAAACAAATAACAGCTTTTTATTACTTTGTATATGCT
The DNA here is from genome assembly GCA_008642245.1 of Bassia scoparia. Lineage (NCBI taxonomy): Eukaryota > Viridiplantae > Streptophyta > Magnoliopsida > Caryophyllales > Amaranthaceae > Bassia > Bassia scoparia. The sequence goes on from SNQN01000581.1 coordinate 133,708, forward strand.
TGATTAGTTGGAGACCTTGACAATTTGTAAGCTTCCAGCAATCTAATCATCCTTTGCTTTTTTACTCCGTAAAGCAGCTTCTTCGAATTAAAGGAAAAAGACAATGCCTATTTATTCTAGGTTATGTTTCTCGCACCAATTGGTGATTAATTTGCTCCAAACATCTTATACTCTTTATATTCTTATGCATTCCCATATTTTTATTATTGAGATATGCTTTCGGATGTGGTCTGCTGTTTTATTATTTAGATATGTTATCAGATGTAGTTTGTTGTTGACTTTCGATGAAAGAATAAATGTCATTGGCAGTAATAGCATTTTCTCTCTTGCTAACATTTTGAATCAAATTACATGGCCTACACAATGCTAAATGCATATGCACGGGAAATATTGATATCGTCAAATCGATGTCATGATGGTTCTTTAATTTCTTTGTAGTATTTCCTTCTTCCATAACTGTAGGCCATAGTCGGAAGAAATAACTAAATAAGAGGACTAATATAGTAGAAATCCATAACAGGACTGATCACAATGAAGATGAAATATGATCTGTGTGAGAATTTACAAACTTGCCATGTATGGATATAGAGTTATTGATAATTGACTACTCATTTGCTTATTCAGTGTTCTAATGAGCAAGATTGTTCTAGAAATCACAACTATGAGAGTTGGCCTTTGCAGATTGTCAACGAGACCATTCTCGCCTCCGGAAAGGCAAAGAAATTTGAAGTTTGAGTGTGATTTCCTTTGTCATGTCCTTCTGCAATGGGTATGTCTTTGTTGATGTATTGTTTTTATTCTAGAGGTTGTTTGATTGCTCTTTTATTGTCGTTGTTGTTTGAAGACTTACCAGTGTGTTGTTTTGGTACTATTTTGATGCTATATTTTTGCACCTATTTGAAGTTGTTTGTGTCGCGTTTTTATGAGTCGTTACTTGTGCTTGCTTTGGACTACTGTTTTAAGGCTGTCATTAGGTGTCGACGTGTTGTTATGTAAATTTATATGTTTGATATAGTAATGAAATAGTTGATTTTGTTTGATAATTATGTGGGAAAAGTTGATACTTTGGTTCATGTCTTACTTTCCTTTATTTTTAAATTCATGTAAAATAGGGAAATAAAAATGATTGACCTCTCAATTTCAATTCTTTATATTCAAATTTGTACAGGAAAATGGCTTGGTAGTAGACAGATTTGTTATACTTGGGCTACAAAAGGCGATGTATGTGGTGATGAATTTATTGTTCTGTATGTATGATTACATTTTTGCGGCTCGTTGATCTAATTGGAGTTGTATAAATGGCCTCTATAATCCCAGATGAAAGTTTCAGTTTTTATCTGATTCATGGGAGGCCAATAGTATGGGTAGGTCATGCTAATATTGATGTGTGATTATTGTGTACCCAAATATTCAGATTTTTTTTACAGTTTTCCATAAATTTGATGGGACTGAAATTTCTGAAGAGAAACACACGTAAATGAATGGGACTTCTATACAGATTACCARTTATATCATCACCATTATTGTTGTATAATTGTCAACCAAATGGGCCGTAAAATGTATGACATGAATAAAATGTTGAGTGAGTTGTCAGTTTTTTTTCGTTTGTTGTATTTCGAGTCAGGTTCAGGGCTCCAATGAGGGATTACTGGACCATTGTAGCAGTAGCATTGAGACTTGCTGCCCTTTGAGTCTGTGCAGGCCGGCCAGTACGAGCTCAGAACAGTTAGATGCAACACATGTGATTGGAGTGGTGCAGGCTGGCAGCTGGTATGTTCATCTGGAGGCAGTCAGACCTTATTTGGCCACCTCGAGGCAGCAGCAGGGTAGTGCAGCGTCAAGGCAGAAGCAGTTCGGCGGTGCAGCACCAGTATTATAGCAGTTGTTGAACTATTGATTTGCTTCATGCCATACTTTGTGTGTTAAATCTTTGGTTTACAGGTTAATGAAAGGAACTCTTGATCATTTCTTTCTTAAATCTCTATCTTTGGAGTTTACAAGTTGATGAAAATGCTCATTAAAGATCTTGCTGCTGCAACTACCACAACTATGTGAGAGAAAAAATTATGGAGTTGTAGAATTTTATAGTCTATTCAATTTTATACGTTAGGTCACAAATTATTCTTTGTAATAATTTTTTTTAACTAAAAAGGAGAATACCATTACTTAACCTTGATGAAACCAATCAAGGCCCAACATAATACAACAAAGTCCAGAAACCAACAGAAACTGCCATTAAGGGCAGAAAACAAGTAAYYAAACTAACAGCCAAACCATTACAATCAAGAAGAACCACYGGCATAAACTACCCTAACACAGGAGTGACAATCCACAAGCCAACAACACCTAGAATTTTATAGTCTATTCAATTTTATACGTTAGGTCACAAATTATTCTTTGTAATAACCTATTGAAGATAGTTCAATATTCTGTATCTTTTGTCAAGTTTGAAGAGATGTA
>SNQN01000582.1:0-19983 GCA_008642245.1 Bassia scoparia
TTGGTCTTGGTTTTCCTCTTGAGTTTGTGAGCTGGATAATGGGGTGTGTTACTTCTGTGAGTTACTCCATTCTGGTCAATGGTTTGCCTACTCCTTTCTTTGCCAAGAAAGGCCTAAGATAGGGAGATCTTATGTCTCCTTTTCTTTTTGCCTTAGGTATGGAATATTTGTCTAGATCTTTGAAATTGTTGGTGAGTGATCTGACCCTAATTTCAATTTTCCTTCCCATGTGTGCAAAGCTTGGAATCACTCATTTGATGTTTGCAGATGACCTTATTTGATTTTCCAGGCTGACTTGGTATCAGTTCAGCTATTATTTCAGGCTTTCTTCACATTTTCTTCTGCTTCAGGTTTGGAAGCTAATCTACATAAGAGTGAGGTGTACTTTGGTGGTGTTTTTGTTGCTTCTCAGGTTGAGCTTAGTTCTGCTTTGGGTGTTCAACAAGGTTCTTTACCTTTTAGATACTTGGGCGTCCCTTTGTCCTCCAGGAAGCTTGGTTATAGTGATTGTAAGCCTTTAATTGCAAAGGTTATGAATTGGATTAAATCTTGGACTACTAAATTTCTTTCCTATGCTGGCCGGTTGTAGCTTATTAAAGGGGTTTTGTTTGGAGTGCAAACCTGTTGGGCTCAAATTTTCATCTTGCCTAAAAAGGTGGTGAAGGAGATTGAAACCCTTTGTAGATTGTTTCTTTGGACAGGGCAAACCAATCCTTCCAGGAAGGCTCTTATTGCTTGGTCTCATATTTGTCTTCCTAAGGCCTCTAGAGGGTGGAATGTTATCTCTATTTCCTTGTGGAATCAGGTGGCCATTTCTAAACTGCTCTGGGATATTGCTAGCAAAAGTGATAAGTTGTGGGTCAGATYGGTTCATGCATACTACATTAAACATCATGATTTCTGGTCTATGCKTGTGCCTTTCTAATTGCTCCTGGTTTCTAAAGAAAATTCTGAAGTGTAGGAGGTTTATTGATAATTGTGGTGGTTYGAGTTCCTTTGTTGTGCAGGGTAAGGTGTCTACTCGGAAACTGTATGCTCATGTTCGGGAAACAGCCCCTAAGGTTGCTTGGAGGAAATTGATGTGCCATAATTCCTCATGCCCTAAAAGTGTATTTGTTTTGTGGCTTGCTTTGCATGACTGGCTTAGTACTGCTACCAAATTGCGAGTTTAGATGCCTACTGTGTCCTCTTTATGTCGMCTTGGTGCTTATACTGATGAGACTGTTGCTCATCTCTTTTTTTATTGTCCTGTGTTGGCTGAGATTTGGAGGCAGGTGCTGTCTCACCATGGTTGGAARAMGAGCCCTTTACCCTGGCAACAAGAGGTTCTTTTGGCTATTAGATGTTGTAAGCGATCTAATGTAGCTAGTRAGTTGTTTGTTAGGTGTTTTACAGAGTCTGTTTATGCTATTTGGTGTCTACGAAATTGTGTTTGRTTTCAGCAGCAGTCTATTTCTGTAGTTTGTAKTGTTTCTACTATTGTTTTCAGAGTAGCTTGTAGGGCTTTGTCCCACTAGGTTGTCTTTGTGTTGTGTGTGGGTGCTCTTTTTGATGTTTTGCTTTGGGTCAACCCTGAGGTGGGGACCCGCTTTCGTCTTTAAAGGTTCCTGTTGTACTTTTTTACTATAGGATAATGAAATTAAAATGCTTTACTACAATGTCAAAAAAATATAAAATAAAATAATATATATAAATCCCCTAAAAAAATAAATACAAGATACAATTGTAGTCCTTATATAAGGTGTGTCTAGAAATATAATACAATCAACATGTGCAGGAAGCAAGATAAAGAGGGTTGGAAAATGCGGAGCAAAAAACATCTTATTCATTCTAATATCGACATATCATCCATCAATTACATATTTTTCTTCAATTTCGCGGAAATTCAGTTGGTAATTGCGCATAGTGGTATAATCGTTCATGATTCTCAGCTACCTTATCTTTTGTCTGGAACTTCTCTTATCAGTTGTGTCTTCTTGTTTTCAAATTTATATATTAAATTAAGACGCATTATTAATTCTTGAGAGGGTATATCTTTTTAATTTGCTGTTTAAATTGCGTAATGAGCGTGGAAGGAGCAGATTGAAGGATGGAAGAAAACAGACACCTCTTGACACTTCGCTCATTCGGGTTAATTTTTTTCAAAGTATTTTATGTTTATTCCTATTCTTACTCTATCGTTTTTTTTAGAAATAAATAGAATATTTACTTGCTAGCCATGTTTCGTACAGGTCTGTTTCAAAAGGATAAAAACAATTTTATTTTGATTATATTTTTAATAAAAGCATTTAACAAAAAATTTTTGTGTTTATGTTAAGAAAAGGTTATAAAAATTTGATAATTAATTAAACTACTTATATCCTTTATCTAAAGTGGTTCCCTAAATTCCACTTTTCAACTCACATTACGTACATTTTTTCATATAAATTATATAAAAAAAAATCCAAAATAATTCTCTTTACAAGTAAAATTTTTATCAAATTAACTATTTCTGTTAATTAAAAAGTAAATTTTCTTAATTCTCTTTCCGGTTCTAAACATAATAGAACATATGAAATAGTTTATTTACTTCTATTTCCATTTTGAATGTACGTTTTGACCTCACATCCATGTTTTTATTACTCCATTGTAACAAATTCTCGCAACACTTTCTATAAATTGCTATAAGACAATTTTTGCATCAATGGTACTTCTATCTATTTTGGTAGGTTTTTAAGGTTGAAATTACAAGTCTACTCTTACTAATTTTCCTAAACAATAACAAATTAGCATAGTTATATCTTAATCCATTTTGGACCACATGATACAAATTTGTCCTTTCGTTCATTGTACTCCTTTCATAACGAAATAGAAGCAATAATTGTACTTTTTTGTTTAATTTTGCTAAATAAGCTTATGGTATATTAGGAAAAGAATTTGTGTGGTGGTATCCAAAAAATAAAGAGGGAAATAAATTGGTGGGAAAAGACAAAAAAAGTTGGTAAGAGAGCACTTTTCTCAATTAGTTTTATATTAGAGAATTAGTTGAAAACAAAATAAGAAAGTTGCACATTTGTTTTTATTTTATTACAAAGGGAGGGTATTTATTAATCACTCCTTTTCTCTCTCTTACTTTTCACCTAATCATAATTTCCTTTATTTTCAAAGTTAATACACACTAATATGAGTGTAAGCCTAGCAAGCCTTCGCTAACTTATACCAAATTCGTCGTCCGATTGAATCTTCTTGTTCGTAAGAATTGCAATATGAAGAGAGTAGATGTCAATTATAACCATGAGTAGTGTAGGATATCTTTTTGATATATATATATATATATATATATAAAAATAAAAAAAATAACCAAACCTATATTAGACAACTAAGTTCAAAAACACAAAATAAAATACTTCAACTTATAATCGCCAAACTCTTCGGAAAGGCCAATATAAACTGAATTTCAATGTGACAAACGAGTTAAGTGAACCAACCAACATTGCTTTGCATAGTTTGACATATGAACAATTAATAATAAAATTCATTTACAATACATAAAATTGTATAATAATTTATGGTTGTATAATAATTTGTTGGAGTCAAGATACACTACCCAAGTACATGATAGAATTAGCTCGTAGAAATGCACTAAGCCAAATTCAACAAGGCATATCTCTCAAACTATTAGGGAGTTTTGAGGTGATTCAAATTGGAGGTGAAAGCTAATTCAAAGAGCTTTCCAATGGTAGGTCATACGCTTGATAAGAAGATATGGCAATTTCAAGTTGGGCTATCTGGTTTAGGTGCAGGGGGCGCCCTTTAGGTGCAAGGGGCGCCCTTTAGGTGCAAGGAGTGCCTTCTGCAGGGGTCCTATGCCTTGGCGTTGGGCGCACCTTTCATGCGGTTTTCTCTGTTTGGCATGTGAGTTGTGGTTATTTATTAGCCACATGTTTTGGCTTGTAGAATAAACCAAGGTAGTATGTTATATAAGTCATGCTATGTTACTTGTACTAGTCATATAAGCAAAGTAGAGGAGAGAGAAAATCAATTGTTCATCCTAGGGTTTGAGAAAAACATAGAGGGTGAGTAATTGTAGTAGTTTACAAATATTAGAGAGTGTGAGAACTCATAGAGAGTGTTTGTAATTGCGGTTTTGTAAGCTTAAATACAATACTTTGATTGTGTTTGAGAGGCTAACAAAGTTACCGATTAAATTACTTGTGTTGTGGTTTGTTGTTCTTTGGTATTTGTTGTTGTTTTGCTTGCTTTTGTGTCCGATTTCCCAACATAATTAACTGGACAAACAATAATGAGAATATGGCATTTCAAGTTTGGTATTGAATGTGATCCTAATAGATTTAATAATAGGCCGATTTGAGGATGCAAATGGAGATGTAGCAGCTGATGGGTATCATAAGTATAAGGTAAATAATAATGTCACAATCTCCTTTTTCACTAAATTTAAGTATATGATATTTTTTCTTATAAACAACCATTTCGATTGATATGACAAATTTCAAGGTTGATAGTAGGATTTATGTGGTCTGTTTAGGAAGATGTTCAGCTGATGGCGGAAACAGGATTAGATGCCTATCATTTCTCCATATCATGGTCAAGACTAATACCTGGTAACATATCTTACACCTTGTCACCTGAGACCTCACATGTAATCGGAAGTGATGAATGTACCTTAAGGTCAAACATGTGACTTGCATTTCTATGTCAGATGGCAGAGGGCCTGTTAACCCCAAAGGTCTTGAATACTACAATAACCTCATCAATGAGCTTGTCAGCCACGGTACTCTCGTCTTTCCAAGAGCAGTTAGAAATGCAACAAGAAAAATTAAAGAAAAGGAGAAAGGGAATTTTGATGTTTAGCGTTTGCTTCATTTCGATGTGCAGGAATCAAGCCTCATGTCACGTTGATGCACTTGGATACACCACAAGTGCTTGAGGATGAATACGGAGGGTTTCTGAGTGAAAGAATAGTGTATGCATTCTCAATTCACRTGAACGGTTAATTTTCATAGCTTTGCTGATTCTTTCTCTTGTAAGCATAAGATATTCTAACTCTGATATCTTGCACACAGGGAAGACTTTACATCATATGCTGATGTTTGCTTTAGAGAATTTGGTGATAGAGTTAAGTACTGGACCTCTGTCAACGAGGCAAATATATTTATCATGGGTGGTTATGATTCTGGTAATTCACCCCCGGGTAGATGTTCTGAACCTTTCGGGGTCAAATGCATTAAAGGAGACTCAACAACTGAGCCATATATTGTTGCTCATAATGTACTGCTTGCTCATGCATCAGCCAATAGGCTCTATAGGGAGAAGTATAAGGTACAAAATAGTTGCTATAATATCAAATTTCTGGCAGTTTTTTGAGTTGACTGCATTATTCTTTGCCTCTTGGATGTAGGCTAAACAGCACGGCTTCTTTGGGTTCAGTTTGTACGCGTATCATTTTATTCCAGCAAGTAATGCAACAGAAGATGTGACGGCAGCTCAGAGAGTATATGAGTTCTTTATAGGCTTGTATGTTTCTTCATCTTCCCACCATTAAGTCTGAAAWTCTAAGAGTTCATACTTTTCTTTACCTTTTTTTAACAGGGGTAAGTACATGTATACATCTGGTTTAAGTGCCTAAATCCTTAGTATCAGCAAACCTTCTAGGAACTTAGACTTGTTAGGGTGATCAAATCAGCTATATACGCCACAGAACAGGATAACAAGACAACAGTATGAATGTAATGACAACAATATATCCGAAGCCATGGGATGACCTTATTTGTAGTGCACATCTAAACCAATCTTTTTCTTTCCATTGGAGATTGGGATTATCAGTCCTTAACCTGGCATAAGATTTCTTACTAGAGAAACTAACAATAGCAAGCTATGGCATCATTGAACAAGTGCATTTCTAAGTATCTTTAATMGATAGTTGCCCATCATAACCCAAGGTAATTTATAACCTTCATTTTGGGTAATATATAGTTTCCCAATCTCTCTCTTTTATTATCATAAAATCATCCGATGATTCCTTTGTCACTGCCTACCTTAATCCAAGCAGGCCCTTATGGTATAAAACCAGGTGATGAAACTATGAGAGTATGAGAATTTCTCCTTGTGTTCTTTCCTATAGTCATCATTGCACAATGTTGGCCCGAACACGAATAACGTTTCTGTGTTATCTGTTGGTTATCAGATTCATGGATCCATTGGTGTATGGAGATTATCCAGATATTGRGAAAAAAAATGCCGGAAATAGAATTCCTAGTTTCAACAAAAAACAATCGGAGTTGGTTAAAGGATCATTTGASTTCATTGGGATGAATATTTACAATGTAGTCTCCAACAAACACATAGCCCTGCAACCAGAACCAAGAGATTACTTGAGCGATATGGCAGCAGAATGGATATGTATGTKGTGTGTTTCTGACTTTCTGATTGTTAAATCCATCCGTAACTTATCCACAGGTTGATATTAAGTATTCCTAAAGGCTGATTCATTCTCTCTTTTGTAGTTTATAATCAGAGTTCCGACCCTTACAAAATGGTAACGAATAAGTGGTTGAATTTATGTTAGTTATTTTCATGTTCTATAGTTCTCTCCCTCTGTAACTTTTTCCTTTTCGGGTTGCATAGCATGGACTGCCGGCGTTACCTTGGGGTCTAAAAGGAGGGTTAGATTACTTCAAGAACACTTATGGCAATCCTCCTATATATATCCATGAAAATGGTTGTTTCTTTGTTCTTCATTCCTGACCTTAAATCTGAAATATTGGATTCGTATATGATGACTGACTTGTTGTTATGTGTGTAGGCCAAATAACAGATCATAGTGTTTCAGTAAATGACCCATCCAGGGTGGAGTATCTGCAAATTCTTATCGGTGGTTTACTTGATGCAATAAGGTAATCTCTATTACAGTATAATTAGTTCAAGATGTTACAACTGCTCCTGATACTTTCCTGCTTCATGAAACAATTGACAATGAACATTTCAGTCAATTGTGATGCAAATGGTTACCAAATCATGAAAAGTTTCTTGGGATTAGGTCTGTAGTTCTAAGAAACATGATAGTMTGTGCAATAAAAAAATCGAAACTCTGTTTCAGAAATATGGTTTCTGCTGGAAATCATGTATAGGTAGTGTCCTTCAGACGAGACTATTATGGGTAAGGCCCTAATGGCCTAATGGGTGTTATCAAAATCAAGCATAGAATAATTTCAGATAACTTTATATCAATTTAGGTAGATTATTGTAACTCATACTCAGAGACCTGCTGATAGAGGCCAAGAGAGATGAAAAATATAGGGTTGAGGAAAACTGCTCCAAAATAATATTGGATTGAAGAGACGGGTGATATTGTTAATTTTTAACCACTTGTACATTTGGATATCAATCTTTGTTGAACTCTAGATAAGTAAATCATTTTTTCTGCAGGGATGGATCGAATACGAAAGGATACTTTGTCTGGTCATTCGTGGACTTGTTCGAGCTATTGTTTTCCTATAAGAAAAGCTTTGGACTGTGCTACGTTGATTTTAACGATCCAAATCTACCAAGATTTCCTAAGATGTCTCAAAGATGGTACTCAAGGTTTTTGAGAGGGGAAAATGTTACTATAGATGATCAAGGAGACCAACTGAATAATGATAGACCCACCCTCTCGAGGTTCACTAAAAATTTTGATGTTCATGTACCAAGTTCAGTTTCTCAGAAGAAATGAGTACCACACATACAGATACAGTGTTAGGGTTGAAGCCCTTGTAATGCATATATGATGTATTTCCTTGGTATCATTATGTTCAATACTTTTGTATCTTATATAGGAAAAACTATTTTAAACTATATCAACGACGGTTTTGCTTGGTCTTGATTAGGGTTTATACTCACAAAATTGCTCTCTTTTTCAAAGTCCATGAGAGATACATGCAAGGGTGTTGTATTAAAAATATTTATATGCCTAAGCGCTCGTGTAGTAGCAGCAGTGACTAGTTTATCAAACTCTGACAATATGTCAATATGTCTCAGTCTATTCCTTGGAAACAACCTTACTAGACTACAAATAATTTTCTTCAATTCAGTCCCAACCAGTTGATAATATAGGTCTGCTGCGTAGTTGATTGTGTTGACAGTCATCAAACAAATGCAAAAGAAAATTGGCTAGTTAATTTGATAATGACCAGTAAATTTAGGGAAAATTTGCCACAACAAAATTTTATATAGACTTGCTTTGCAAAACCGCTTTTGAAAATTCTTTTTGCAAAGAGAAGCCTAAAAATATTTTTTTGTTATCAGAAGAAACAGCTAGGCCAAAATTGAGCTTTGATTTAGCAAAAATAAATTGTGTAACAATAGTTTTTTTTTTTGGGTTTTGGGCTTTTAGTTCAAAAGAGCTAGGACAACTAAGTCCGAAGTGAAAAGGAACACAGAATAGGTTTCTAACTGTATATTCTTTGTTCTATAACTGAAAAGAATAGTAATATTCTCCAAAAATCAGTTTAACTAACTGAAACTTTGTGTGAACATCCAAATTCAGTTCTATTATGTATAGAAAGATCACAATCAATATGCAAATACAATTTACATTCGTAACATAAAAATATATAAATATTATGATTCCAACCTTTAAAATAATATTAGCATAGRTCAAGTATAAACCAGGTGAGGAGATTATGAAAACGTTATTTCCTGTAGGCTGTAGTCATTTCATTGTGCATTGTTGGACTCGCCAAGAATAGTGTTTCTGTGTTATCTGTTGGTCATCAGATTCATGGATCCACATCCACTGGTGTACGGAGATTACCCAGAACTTGTGAAGAAAAATGCGGGAAATAGAATTCCTAGTTTKACCAAAAACCAATCAGAGCTGCTTAAAGGATCATTTGACTTCTTTGGGATTAATTTTTACGCTGTAATTTCCAACAATAACCTAGACTTGAAGCCAGAASCAAGAGACTACTTGCATGATATGGCAGCAGACTGGATATGTACGTCTTGTATTTCGATTTGAAGTTCATCCGTGACTTATTCAATCCCTTTTTTGTAGTTTATAATCACAGTTCTGAGCTGAGCTTTCCGAAACTGTAACGACTGTGGTTTTATGTTATAGTTAGATTCATGTTATGTGGTTCTCCTCTAATGTTTTCCTTTTTGGGTTTTTGCATAGTTTATACATCCTTTACCATGGGGTCTAAAAGGAGGGTTGGAGCACTTGAACGTTTATGGCAATCTTCCTATATATATCCATGAAAGTGGTCATTTTCTTTGTTCTCAATTCCTCAATATGAATTTTTTATAACTTACAGATCATAAAGTATGAGTACATGACTCATCCAGGGTGGAGTATCTGCAAATTCCTATTGGTGCTGTACTTGATGCAATAAGGTAATCTCTGTTACAACTAGTTCAAGATGTTTTAACTTACAACTACTCCAGTAGTCCAGTACAACGGAAAATCAACATTTATTTTTAATGTGATGCAAGTGATGACCAAATTAAAAGATTGATGAAAAAAGAGCTCATCAAAAAGGTGAACTATATGTAGTTAATTACTTAATTGGAAGGAAGAATTCATTCAAGTTTTTAATCAGCAAAACAAGCTCTCTGAGAATAAAAATTAAAAATTAAAAATATACTGGTACATTTATCCTAACAAGATAATACAAGTGATGCCACTAAAACTAAAGACAAATAAACAGATCACGTAGTTGTTACTCTCTGGTATGAAATGTTGATGCTTGTGATTAGGTTTTTGTGAAATGGCATGACTTGTGAGTTCAGTATGGGCATCTCATTCTAGTTTACTCTGATTAGCAGAAAAAAGTCGAGTAGCATTGTTAGTAAACTGATAATGAACCAGAATGTTCATCATACGGAGTACATAATCTTTAAGCAAGTAGGAGTCAGCCAATGATTGGCTTCACTCTTAAAGCATCAAGCTTCTTCACCAAACGCACAGCAATATCTTTCTTCCCCTGGTCAAGTAAAGCTTGTTTCAGACTGCTGAAAACTGAACCGGGAGGTCTAATGCCTAAACCTATCATTTCTTCAAATACATTACACGCATCATCCAAATTATTTGCATGCCGAAAGCTGTTAATCAATGTAGCAAACATCTGCATCCCTGGTAAAATTCCCCTAGCCTTCATCTGACTCCAAACCTTAACTGCCTTATTTAGTTCCCCTTTGCTGCAATGCATTCTTATGATAATCTCATACGTACTCAACGTAGGAGCACAACCTTGATCATTACCCATCTTCAAGAAAACCGAATAAGCTTCCTCCTCTTTCCCAGCCTTTATCAAGTGATGAAGAATTATATCATATGTTCTTGAATTCGGACCAACCCCACATTTCCTCATTTCATCTACCATTCTATAAGCATCATCAAATCTCGTTGACCAACAATACGAACCAACCACAGCATTATAAGTGGGTGCTTCTGGGACAACACCATTAGCCCTCGACATCTCAAAATACTTCAAAGCCTTGCCAAGTCTCTGGTCCGAACCTAACCCATTGATCAAAATACAGAAGATGTGCTGGCTAGGCTCGACACCCATTTCTTCCATCTCACGGAACTTCTCCACGGCTTTCGCGACTTTCCTAGACTTGCAGTACGCATTCATGATAATCCCATAAGTCACGACATCAGGCTCAAACCCTTCCTCTTTCATCTCCCTATAAACTTCATCAAGTTTCAGCAAATTCTTCTGCTGACCCCAACCTTCCAACAGTATTGTATAGGATTTCTGATCAGGTTTAAATTTTCTGAGTTTCAATTTATCAAACACCTGCTGTGCAGTCTTAACTTGTCTCGATTTACACATTGTGTCAAGAAAATTATTGAAATCCGACAAATCAATCGTCATTCCAAGTTGTTCCATCTTCTCAAACGCCATGATTGCATCTTCAACCCTCCTAGCTCTAGCATATCTCCGAATAATCAGCGAAAAGGTGTATTTTGACAAAACCCCTTTACTTTTCATTGAATCAACCAACACCCAAATCATCTTAAACTGTTTAATTTTACCCAATGCATCAATCAACGCATTGTAACTATCATTGGTGTGTTTAAATCCCTTTTGCTTTTCTGCCCACCTGAAYAAACCAAGAGCTAAAACCCCAGAATTACTCAACTTGTTCAGAACTTGAAAAACCAAAGTAGGTGTCATTTCTTCAACTCCGCTTTTTTCTAGAGTAGATTCAATGCTAGAATCTTTTGGCAATGCTAACAATAATTTGCAAATCTTCTCAGAATCTTTGATAATTTGATTGGGTAATTGTGGTACAGTGTTTTGCTCTGTTTCTTCGTTAACTTTCATATGAATGGACCTGTAAAAACATTCTGGGTTTGGAAGTTTTTGAATAATGGGCAAATTCGTTGGTGAAAAAACAGATGATAGTAAATGTGATGTTTTGAATGCAGGAGAAGAATTGAGTTTTGACAATGTCAATAGTTGACGACCCAAAATTCTACAGAAACCCATACTGATGAATGATGATAATTATGACCAAGGATGAAAAGGTTTCGTATGGTGAGTGTTTGTTCCTATTCTTTTTCGTTTTTTCCAAATATTTCCTTAATCAGCAATTTCACAATCATTTTGAATACACAAAATGTGTGCAAGCCTTATTTTTGTTTTTTTTTTTTTTAAAAATAAAAGATTCTGTATGGATTTACAACTTTTATCTCTATATATAAGCCAAGGGGGAGCTATGGTGTTATGAAGTTACACATATTACCTTAATGATTAGATTTTAAAATTTAATTCAATCAATATCCTAAAATGAAAACTTTAAGTCATTAATGCATGCAATTTGAATAAAATTTAAATAGTTTTTAACAAAGAAATTCAGCATTAATGTTATCAATCAATTAATAAACTTATTTGCATATATTTTTATAAATTACAATTAGTTACTTGCCAAATTCTTCTTTGGGAGTCAAAGTTAGTAAACTTTGACCAATTTTTTTGACAAATTTATAATTTTATAATATATATGTCAAGTGAGATGTGTGTATAGATTCGTTTAATGTATAGTTTATTAATATCAATTTTTTTAAATTTTCTAAACATAAATTAGTTATTAGTACAAGTTGTGTCTTGAAAACTGTGAAAATATGGAATGGTGCAAGTAAAAAAAATCGAGGGGAGTAAAAAATGATCACGTTAATTAACATTAATCATTGTCGTTTACTAGTCAATCAAATACAATGAATTTAGAAAATAGTTAATGCTAACATCTTATTACATAAGTAAGGGGGCCATTGTGTTCCCACTGAAATTTCATTTATACCCTTTCATGTACGATTATTTACACAACAAAACATTAAGTTATTCAATAAAAAATATAGTTTGACATTTATAACTATTTTTCAAACAATTAAGCTCTTAATTTGATTATCAATATCTATGGTCAAAGACTATATTGATCAATATTATTTTCTTAGTTAATTCTTGATGTGATCAAACAATCAATTTCCTAATCATCCATATATTTCCTTGAATACATTGAATTAATCGATATCTAAATTTATCAATTTTCTCATTGTAAATCAATTGATGTCATATCATCTATTTATGCATATTTTTCCACAAATATATTTTACTTAATAAGGGTATAAATACAAATTCTCATTTCATACTCTACTATTAAATCAATCTCTCTTCTTCTCCTAAATTTAGGTTCACAACATTAAAAGACTTCATGTTCATTGTTAGAAGTTTCAGAGGTTTCATCGAAGATGGAAAAGGGTGTACTTTATTCTTAGATCCACCTTTTAGTTTCAATTTTGTAGTCTTTTTAATTTGATTGAGAAATTTCTTTCATAATATTGTTACTCTGTACTAAAGATTTTCATCATCAATTGATCTATCTTTGTTATCGTTTTATTTTTTTGGTAAAATCTTTATTTTACGATATTTATTTCTATTTATATATTATTGTTTTAATTATTTAACGTTATTATTTAATTTTGTGTGAACATATCGATTATCATCAACACACATTAATATAAACAATCAATGAACAACTTACAAAACCATTGAACTATTGGTATACGAGGAAAAACATACAATTTATAATTATTTATTTCTTCTACATGCACGCACGCATCGCATGAAAAATACTAGTTTTAAATAAAACTAGTGGCACACGACGTGTCGTGTTTCATGTTGTAAAATACTTTAAGAAATGCAATTAGTTGATGTATTTGTAAGATAGTTATTTTTATTGAGAAAGACGAGAGAGAGTATTTTTTTAAATTTTTATGCCGTATTAAATAAAACAATACTTAGTATCATTATCTTTGTCTATTTACGTTTTTCAACACGATCTTGAACCCTTCCAAAGTACTTCAATAAACGTGCAGACTATCTCATTATACAAATGAAGGGGAGCAATTGTGTCCCCCTTTGAAATTCCTAATGTACCATAATACTTATAGATTTAACAACTCACCATAAATTTATGCATAAACTTACCATATTAGTTAATGGTTATTCAATCATTCAATATATGAGACATATAGTTTATCAATCATGTAACCAATTAAATGAAAAGGTAAGGTTTCTATCAATAAAAACTTACATTAGGAATAATTTAGATCAATTAATGTTACTTTATTTAATTTATTCCCATAAGTCAATCAATTAATTAAATAACATGTAAAATTTCAAATTGAACCATCAAATCATATATATAATTTAATTTATTTATTTTTGCACAAAAAGTCATTTTTTGAATTTATATAAAATCAACTTAAACTATTTTGTAATATCAAGTAAATTCTTTCTTTGATATTTCAAGATCCAATCACAACAAAAAATCATTGTAACTAAACATAATATATCAATGCAACATTTTAATAAATCACGCATCGCATTGCGTGCTTATAAGATAGTATCGACTTATTCGAAACACTGTTGACGGTTGATTGTATGTAAATAATTTTTACATAAAAAATTAGTATAGATTTTATAGCAATGAAACTTGAACAATTTAAGGCATGACTAATAACAATCAAGGTTGCACAAGAAACCAACATAGCATACCAGTAAGATGCATTGCATAACTAAAGAACCATAGTATGATGCCATTGGGCCTAAAAAATATGAATAGACAATCTTTACTCAGCTGGAAACTACTGCATGCGGTTCCAAAACAAAAGCAACATTAAGCTAAAACTTATATAATAGGATGGCTACATGAACTGCCTGAACCCACATTAGAGTTTTAGAGCACATAACGAAGTACTAATACATGCTCTGCTAGTTGTCTCAATATGAATAATAGTTAGTAGAATAATAATCATCGCAGAACAACTCTGTCTTGGCGCACCCTCAACTGAACGGACAACTCATTTAAGCTCGTCACACTTTAAACTTGGCTCTTCTTTGGCGATATAGTCAGCAGCATCCTCCTTGGCCTGAGCTTTTCATCTTTTTCAGCATACAAGTCTGGCTGATTATGCGTTAACCAAAGTAGTAGTAGAATCTTGAGCAAAGTTTTACACGATGATGTGCTGAACAACATGTAAAAACATTCGAGCCTAACTAATGCCCTAAGTGATATATATTTAACTACTTAGCAAACACAGAGCTAATGAGTGTATCATCCACGATAATGAAAACTACACATTTATAGCTGCTACTGGAATTCTCTAAAGATGTGGCAAGTGAACACACATGCAACTATGCAAAGTTCAACATCGCATTAATTGGCATGAGTCAACTAGTAGAAAAATAGACAAAGACTGCATCCATTTGATCGTGTGTAACTCCAGATACTTATAATTGACTCAGAGCAACAATTTGATTCAACTTTCATTCAAAAAAAGAAGTTTACGCTTCTTGCGGTGAAGCAGCAACACGTGTATTCTACTGTCCCACGACTATCAAAGACTTGTCATTGATAGCAAACTAATTCAAACATGATAATCAATTAGCAATGACTCACGCGAATTAGAATTTCAGATATACAAATCTAATCATATATAATTCAAACCGCTCCACTGCAACAGTAGGCTTGTTCGTATCAAGTCGCACAATCAAATTTATCCCAGCATTGGATTGGTAACGCTTAGCGGCACATGCAGCTGCATCCAATTATGTAGTGAGATTCTCGCTACTACATGCTAGTTATACTCAACTGATCACGAAATTCCACATCCATAGGAGAGGTGGCTTGTGTGATACGGTCTTGAAATGATAATATAGCAGTTTATACTACAATATGAACATAAAATTCATTCACATACAAAGTCTCACACCAACATAAGGCTACCTGTTTGCTTCACTGATTCGACCGGAGTAAGTCTAGTCCGTTTCGACACAGCAGCCTTTGCCACGCGAACTTTCAATTGTTAGAATATCACATCACACTAAATAGTCACAACGATGTAATGAGATTTTAAAAGGCATGAGTAATTTCATTCACATATCATGAAGCTCTCTTAGAACATCTGTAATTAAAGTTCTAAACATTCTCACCATTCAGCGGATCGTATCGATCTGCCCTTTAGCACAATGTTTAAATGGGGTTTCAGTTTGAAACATAGAACCTCAATGGCTTGTCTTGGTCACATCAGAACATCAATGGAGAACATTATTCAAAGCCAATGACTTGGACTGAAGGAGCCTGCACACATAGCCAATGGCGAAAAAAATGCTCGTGTTATGAACTTAATCTGCCCAAGCTTATTGAAGTACACTCTGAATGATCCTACACGAAAAATAGTAAATAAAAGAATAATATGAGCTTGGTAAGAATATATTGGCACTCCAACGCGGATCAAATAGCTCATGAAATTTTAGTTGTCATCATATTTTTTCATGTAACCCATGTACACCGATGCTGGAAGTAAGACAGGTAGCAAATGAAGACAAGACTCAATTATAATCGATGGTGAAAGTATAGAAGAGCCAGAAAGTGAACCAAACTAATTGAATCTAAATGCCCGAGCACAGGTTATACACGGGTAATCGATGGAAGATTCACCAAGTCTTAGGAGGTCAGCCCTATGCCCCTGATGCCAATTTACATGCAGTATAAATTGTTATCTTACCAACATTATATTAACTTATTGGAAGGACTAGAAAACGCTAAGTTATTCCCCCAACCACCAAACTCTACTACAACCTTTTTTCCAAAAGTAGCTATCTTTGAGATCATTAAGATCTGTTAGTCTGGTTGCAGAAAACGGTGACCCTTAGAGTGCTGTTCCATCAGTCATGCCAATTGTTTAGAACCTGCACAAAAAGGGCTTATTGCGTAGATGGACTATATAGAAAACAAGCCAATCTTAACACAATTAAGAAGTATTCTTACACCTTCTAGGACAAATACATGAGCAACCCTCTATCAGATAACAAGTCCTATTAGCAACAAGCCGATGGAAACATTCTATCCAGACATGCAAAACCAAAATAAAGAACAACACAATTATGTTGGAGCTTCTAAAAACACAGGCCCACGCACAAATAACCATAGCACGTCTCATGGTATAAAGATAATTTACCAGAGAAAGGAAAGTAAATCTAAAAATAAGAAATAGAGGTCGGTGAAAAGCAACGGAGAGAGAGAAAGCAGGGTAAGTATAACCTTCCAAGAGAAAGTATAGCAATAGTTGAAAGGGCTCCAAATTTTTTCTCCACACCTTTTTTCAAGGCATCCACATCATATATATATATAATAAAGAAAAAGGGAAGAATGCTCCACACGAAATAGAAGGCTCATAGAAAAACACATAACACTGTACATGACGCTGACATGGATTGTCCAAGAGGAGACTCAGACAAGGGTGAAGAACTCCACAAAAAAAAGACCATCATATGTCAACAGAAAACTACAAGTCAAGTAGAAAGTGGCCTTATGCTCACAAAATGACACATACTCCATTTATGTAAGCCCTGCAAAGAAACATGATTTTACAGCAGAAAACAAGATATGATAATCAGAAAAAGGGTTACACTAATGAGATGAGACTGGTCAATAAGGTGCTGCATGTAAAAAATATAGCAGTCAAAAACCAACTAATAAGTCAAACAAATCCCAAGAAACTCTTAGAAGCAATATTTCTTAGATGGTAAAACCAGATACATTTATCTAAACGGGCACAAAACCTTTATAATCTGTACATATTGAGCTCCTTAATATGTAAGCCTCGAGATAAAAAAAGCCTTACCGCAGAACAATAGCATACTCCTACAATGTATAAACCCCCAATCACTACCCCTTTTCACCCCCTACACCTAGTCCCATACTCTTTTCATATAATAAAATGAAAAAACCCCAAACCAAGACACAAAAAAAAGAAAAAAAATTAAAAAAGAACTCATGTCAGCTATTTGACAAAAAATCACAAGGTAGATATAAAAAATGATAGAATAACTAATCAACTTCAATTGATCCTAAAGTTACAAAAAACCCCAACTAAAATCATCCAACTATTCAATCTAAACCTGACTTGAAAGGTTATCTGATCCAAAACACAAAAACGGTGTATATTATATGCTGACAGTGTATATTATATAAGTTACTTGCTCCAACTAAGATCGAAAATTGTTGATTTATCTAAATTGGCACATAATTTGCTTCATTGATCATCAATTGAACATGCAATTAATAATTTCTAACTCTAATCGATTACAATAAAATCCGTTTAAATGATTGAAAGGTTAATCAACTTTAATTAGGGTACACGTATACATTCAATCCAAACAAAAACTAAAAAAATTCAGTTYTGCTCCACCACAGGGTACATGCACATGCATTTTCCCTGCTTTTTATTTGTGTTAAAATTCACCATCACAAATGGATTACAAAGATAATAAGGTATCACTTCTGTTAGACAARACATCATAATTAGAATGCATACATTTCAATCTTCTATAGTCTTATTATCTGGCACTTTCATTATCGTACTTATTTTACAATTTACAAGCTATTTAATGATGCACAACTAAGTAGGGAAGAACAAATCTTTAAAAGGGAAAATATTTCTATCAATTAGACATTTCAACATGGACTGATTGCAAACCCGAACTAAAAGGCATATTAAGAAAGGCAACATGTAAAAAAGACTCACAAAAGGAAAGGTTAAAGTCACGCAAGAATAAATTTCACTCAACTGAAAAATTGACAAATTCCATCTAATCGGATGTAATCAATCGGCACAATATATCCTCATGCTTGTTAAGTGGGACAGTGGTATAAAGGGTTAGTATGAATATAAACAAATCAACTAAAGAAAGGATGTTAATTTCACACATTTTAAGCTGCTTCGAAGAGGACACGGGCCATTAATATAATGCTCTTCTCAAGTTGACTTACATGATGAAATATGTAGCATAAACACTCTGGACGGAAGAGAATATTTGTTGTTTTACCCCAGATGAGGTAGTATAATGAAACAAACAGCAACTTCTTCTCTTTGTTAATAGACTCCAAACTGCACAAATCATAAGATGTAAGCACAACGTAACCACTGCCAAAACATGCACGTATCAAGAAAATCCAGATATAAACAAGTGTGCATATTGCAGCCCAATACAGGGTAACCAAGGAAATGTTAGGGATAAAACTCCAAAGGTTTAAAGTAATGCAAATGAAGTCCACAAACACAATATATCAAACACTAAGAACTGCAAGTGCATAAATAAAAAAAACCAAGGAACTCATACGTGCTCCAAACTGGCTGAAGAGCCAAGTAACTACAGCATTTGATATAATTGTCCAACAACTTCACAAACACCCTCTGTACAACTGCCTCATCCAATTTCTGATAGAAAAAAATAGACAAAAGTAAGTCACTTGTTAAATATAGACATTAACAGCAATAGCTGCTAGATAAAAAACAATTAATTGATAGAAAACTGACATTAAATTAGCCTTCTCTACATACCATGAAGGAATGTACTCCCAGCAGATCATTGGGCCTCAATCTGTAACCCTCTCTACATACCATGCAAGCTAATCCTTCTTCTTTCAATACATGGAGCAATGGTAAAATACCTCCCTCATCAATACAATTCRGAGTGCTCAAATGCCCCATTGACAATCTTTTCAGCATAGGTAAGATTAGTGGAACAAATGGCAGTTTTAATCCTAGTGTCCACTCTGCTATAGTCATTTGGCACTTGNCAATGTCAATAGTTGACGACCCAAAATTCTACAGAAACCCATACTGATGAATGATGATAATTATGACCAAGGATGAAAAGGTTTCGTATGGTGGACTGGTGGAGTAGTTCTGTTCACTATTCTTTTTCTGTTTTTCCAAATATATTCCTTACATCACAAATTCACAATCATTTTTTTTTTTTTTTTTTTGACGAGCACAATCATTTTGAATACACAAAAATGTTGCAAGCCTATTTTTTGTTTTTTTTAAAAACAAAAAAAATAGAAAGATTCTCAGCTACTCTGTATGGATTTACAAGTTTTATTTTAAACAAACTAGTGGCACACGGCGCGTCGTGTTTCATGTTGTAATACTTTAGAAAAAATGCAATTAGTTGATGTATTTGGTAGATAGTTATTTTTATTGAAGAAAGCCGAGAAATGTATTAGTTTTAAATTTTTATTGCCTATAATCAATAAGAACAATACTTATATCATTATCTTTGTCTATTTACATTTTTCAAACGACTTGAACCCTTCCAAAACACTTCAATAAACGTGCAACTATCTCTATTATATAAGTGAAGGGGAGCAATGGTGTCCCCTTTGAAATTCCTAATCTACCCATAATACTTATGAATATTACACAACACACCATAAATTTATGCATAAACTTACCATATTAATTAATGGTTATTCAATCAATTCAAATATATGAGACATAATTAGACTATGTTTGGATGTAGCTTATCTACTAGCGTTTAGAGTTTTTACTTGGTCAATACTCTACTTGTAAAAAATAAGGGTGTTTGGATGGATAGTGTATGAGGTAGTGGATAGAGGTAGAGGAAGCGGTTGAGTAGAGTTAGG
>SNQN01000582.1:32674-86073 GCA_008642245.1 Bassia scoparia
GCGCCGTTTTGTGTGGAGAGCAATAGAAATGGCTTCAGAGAGACCAACTCAACAAGGGGGAACACTCCTCCATTGCCAGGAAAAGAAAGCAACTATAGGTGAGACTAACCCGCCTAACTCTGTTTTCGAGGTGTAGAAGATGCGGTAAGACTTGTCACTAAAGACTGGACACTCGCTATGTAGCGCGTGACGTCTCAAGATGGAGATAGGACTGAGGTGTCAAGAATTATGGAGCATTTGCTGAAAACTTCGGGAAACGGATGACGGATTCATGTTCTAACACATTGGTCTTTTGCCCTTTTATTCACGACGGCGTGATACATTGGTATGTCTCTGCAGGGAAAGGGTGTTAGTGGCTCCATCACTTCAGGAGTTACTAACCGAACATACTAACTAACTGACTTCCCAACTTATTAAAGGATAAAGGAAAGAAAGAGAGAGGGAGGGGGGGAATGAACTTACTAACTAACTTCCTAAACTTATATACAACTTTCAATGAATGAAATTGTTGGTTGGAGGGAGCATAAATATGCAAAATTAATAAATATAACCATAATATCATAACAATAAACACAAATGCATGATTATAACAACAGATTAATTTACAAATACATAACATTCGAGAATTCTGTGGCCCAAATAAAATACAAATGAAGAAAAGTCCAAATACACATTTGCAAAGGGGATTCAATAACCTGAAAACTCAAGTCAAGCCCAAGTCTATTTGCCTACAATCTACATAATCATATACAAGCCCAAATAGGGACTAACATTACAAAACATTACCCAAAAGATACTATCATACTAATAAGGGGGCTTCTGTACTTCTGTAAAAATTGACCCAAAAGCAATACAACGCTTCTGCTACTTCTGCAACATCGAGAGACATCATCCCGAACCTCATTCATACTCCGACAATACATCTTCACAGAGCAAACGCTAACTTTATCTGTCAGGCACTAAAAAATAGATTGTGACAATCAACTAAAATGAAACCATAACAAACTTGTAGAAATAAAAAGAGAAGAAGATGCAAACCACTCCAACATCATAAGACAAACGCCGCGCAATAGCTTAATACTAATAAGAATTGTCAAACCACTATGCAACCTGACACCAAAACTATATTAAATCGCACATAAAGATGTTGGTAAACCACAAAATAATTCACATTTCAGTCCTACACTTCATCTTTGTCCTGCGATTTAACAGAGTAAGCTTTATATGGCATGAATTGACTAGTTTCCCACAAAGTTGCCACTCTTTCATTAGATTCTCCAAGGCATACTTATGCTACAATCAAAAATATACACAATCTTAATCAACAACATGACAAATTGAAACTAAATCATTAATCCTTCTTAAGGTGCCTACCAATTGAACATATCAAGGTGTGATCATCCGCATCACACGAGTCTATGATAAGCAACATCAGGTGTTTTCAGTGAGAATGCAGCACGCCACAATGTACTCCTAGGATTACAGAACAAAAACACATTCATGTGTCAAAAAAAGGAATTTAGCAACATTAATAAACAAAGTGTTATCTTAATTGAAATTAGCATTGAAGTTTGTAATGAACAATGCAAACACGCCAGATTGGGTTTCTCTTAGATGTTCCATTTAGACAATGCACATATTCTTAGTAAACTCACATGCCCAAGTTCCATTACGGGAATCCACCACACCAGTTTGTAAAAAAAAAATAACAACGTCAAAGTCATTTGACACACAAAAGGTCAATAAACACAGTAACTTGAAGCACTACTACACCAAGCAATTAATTAAATTACCCCAAATCAGGATCTATGCATCACTCGACGGCCACAACCTTGAAGAAATTAGCCCACACTTGTCATATAATTTACACGCAACACGAATGTATTGAAGCAACAAAAATAGAAACAAGGAAAGATTAATTCGAATACACAAGTAGAATATTAAAAAATCAAGAGAGAGGAGGAGATTTTACATTTGGATGGACACTGCAACTAGAATTGAACAAAGTGTTTACAATCATCCAACGAGTAGAAAGGCCATTACATCTCAGCGAACTATATCATTCTTGCTAAAAATAATGAAAAACCAGTCAAACAAATGAATAAAGGCAAATGATGCATTGCACCAACTTCCGCGCGTTTCAGTATCAGTAAATTCATATTCATCTTCAGCATTGGTAATGTCTTGTAGGTGACAAAGCATTATCTCAAGGCTAGACAATCAAGCTCGGATGACAGTTGCATCCATCATTTAAACCATTATCGTCGCTAGTCGGGTAAACCATCATCACTATGACCAAGCAATATAGGTTCTTTTTCCAAACCCCAAAAGTACTTGCAGCTGCCACATACAACTTCTTTGGCTTGAACGGCTTGAGCTTGACTTAACTAATTATCAGCAATAATGATGGAAACGTTATTCAGTAAATTAGACATTGTTTCGGATTCAGCTTGACAATCAGAATTTCCATTGTCCGGTCCTCCCCACTTACAATAGGGGAGTCACCATTTGGAACACAATCTCCTTGGTCATTCAACTGTATTGTTGGGATTGGGATTTTAATTTGGATTTTGAATTAGAATTTGATTTGGATTTATATTTAGATTTAGATTTGGATTGAGATTGGGATTGGGATTGGGATTGGGATTGGGGTTAGGATTTGGATTTGGATATGGATTTGGAAACTTTCGCATTGGAAGCATTAGGATCGCCTACTTCAATGTTCACAACTTTGCCATGCATTAGAGTGCAATTCACAAATAGTTGTCATAAATCTAGCTACTAGGTCTGCAGAAACTGAGGAGGAGAACGAGAACGACACACAGTCTGTCGCTTCGCTTCAAACAGATGACTCTTAGAATAGGTAGCATCAACACAACCACACATTAAATAAGCCTGATTTGTATTGTATAACAGTAAAACAAACAAAACACATATTTACTATATTACACTCATTCCAAGCTTGCCAAACCACCAGAGTCCAATTCATCTAAACCCACTACTTTCTTCACCAGCCACACCGACCACACATCTAATCTGGGATAAACACCCCAATCAACTAGAGGTTTCTTAAGCCTATCCATGTATAGAATCTGAAACATAAAWTAATACCTATATTAATGCATCCCAGATATTTTATTTACTATTAAATGTTACACACCAAAAAAATAACTAGCTTTCACAGGTGATTTCAGCAAGAACAACAACACATTATAAAAAATAATTAMGTAACCATTTTCAACTTTTATGAGCAATAACAAGTCATTCAATCAAAGCTTATAGAATATGAGCCACTCGCTGCCAAAAACAAGGTACACCCGCCACAGCCGGGTGAATAACCATCAACATAGAATCTTTTTCCAAAATTAACAATTGCATGCATCAAATGCTTAAGCACAAATGAACACCAATCATAGTCCTTAGTTTGCATATATAAGGTAGKAGCTYTCAGTAATGACACGGACAATCTATCGCATGTAGTGGGACAAAGAACATCATTCATAACCAACATGAAAAAGGCCCTCTTAAACACACGCTCTTCAACTCCATCCCCAAGCACGTGCTTCAATAAAGTCTTTCTCCTAATCCCCTCTGTGTCACCTGCCACAGTACTATACTCATTCCATATCTCATCTTTTTCCTTCTTCATTATGGGACTAGTACACCTCGAAGGAACGATCTTTGGACCTAAGGGTATGCCAAGAACCAAKCTAACTTGGACATTTGACATGGGGAACAACTTTTCGTCTGGAGTGAGAAGTGTCATATTTTTAGGATCTACGCGAGTAGCCAACCAATAACAAAGTGTATTGGGCAGGCGCCCAAAATTAGACAATTCAAGCAACGATTCKATCCTCATTTGGGCAACCCTAGTCCTCTTCTGACCACCTAACTTGTCTAAATCACGTCCTAACTTCCGGACATAACAATTCATATTCAACCTCTGCTAAACAATGACAAAAATTCAATTACTAAGTAAAAGACATCACAACAGAAACGAAAGGGAAATCAACAAAATGAGATAAGGGAAACAACGACCTGTTTCGCTCGATCACCAACAAAACGAGTTTCAATCACAGTAGCAGCTTCTTTTACTTTACCTCTAATTGTTCTACATTACACAAATAAAAAATCCTACATGATCAACAAATTATCGTCTTCGTAAAAAAAATGAAGAATATCTGAATGTTGGTCCAAATATCAGCTATAAACACTAACCGTGTAAGACTCCGGATCAATTGAGGGCCTCCTACCCCTTGTGTAACCATCTTCCTCTATTAATATTAAGTTACCATTACAGCTATAGTATTAAGCATAAAAAATTAGGGAAATGCATTAGAAGAATAATATAAATAAATTCCCTTTAACAAGAATAATTCCCAAATTCAACTTAAATCGAAGTTCAGTCAAAGTATTGTATTTGCTTTCAAATTCAACTTCAATTGATGCAATCACATGAACCACTTTACATAAGGTTGGCAAGTTCAGTCAAAGTAAGTTATTCCCTCTCTTTATGTTATAAGAATAATATCAAATCAAACGTACCACAAACTCAGAGGCTGTTACTCATCAAAGTTTAAAGGAAGCAAAATTTTACTAGCTAAAACAAATTGCACAATAACAAAGGCATAAACTGTTGAATTCGTCGTTTTTATAATATGAGAGTAATTTTTACATATAAATATGGGATTTTAAAACACTACTACATTAACCCTCTAATGCAACACCAAAGCGTATGCAATAGACTTCAAAAAAGTGTTGATAAAGGCCTTATGCAGACTTATTTCTTGTTCGTATGTCAAATTAGAAATGTCTTGACATTTGTGGTCACTAGTTGCAACACTAATATTAATCGACACTATAATTGCAACAAGTCTAGGAAATAAGTCAATAATCGTTGGCTTTAGGTCTAATCATCACCAAAATTGACCTAATACAATAGTTATTATTAACCTTTAAGAACGCATGACTTAATTTGCTAAAGACTATTAATTCAATATGTAGATACGACTATAAAGCATACTGGTTAATTTTTTCTTTACTGCAACGATTTATATCATAATATGAATGTTGCATTAGGCTAATGCAACGATTTGCCAAATTTCCAACTCATGCATTAGATAAATGCAACGGTTAACTTTTATTCTTTTGTAACAACTTAAATCATATAATAATAATTAACTGTTTACATATAGGTCTGATGCAAACGTTGACCAAAATTTCAACCGATTGCAATTATGATAAATACTACCTAACGCAACCGCTTCTTGAATCAAATAAAATATAAATAAATAATATTATATTATATTATTTATTAATCATGGACACTATTAATAATTAACAACAAAGATATCTAATAATAAGGAGAATAATCATAACTTAAAATATATATTTTAATTAATTAATATATTATCTATAATATGCAACTTAAATTACAATGTTTGTCAACAAAATAAAGCTAGCTAGCTCGCTTCTATTCAAACTAAAAGCTAGCTCCGCATATTAGTTCGACATCCTCCTTTTTTTGAAACCCAATAAAATATATTTTATTTAATAATTTTTTACTACCAAAAGACCCCCATAAAATATCTACACATTTACATGGAGACAATTATCATCACTAATTATTAATATATTCCTAAAATTATAATCTAAGTTGTATCACCATCCATTGCAAACTTTATGGAATCCACTCTTCCAAATCTTCACCAGGTCTATTGCTTCATTGTTTGACCCATTTAGCTCATTTTGTACCAAATACATTCAAACATTTAGAATATATTTAGAACTTAAAAGACAATTAATCAGTTATAAGCAACAGTTTATGAATTTATTAGGAAGCTTTAACATTTTAAAAACGGGCACGGAAGTGCTGTGCCCCACTGTACCACCATAAACGACACCACCGGACAGCATCGTCCCTCGCTACGTCCAACGCGAACATAGACAACTCCCTTTCTGGGGGTGACAGTAGCACTTGCCACTTGGGGCTGGCCAATAGCAGCAGACCCAGGTGCAGCAACGAAGGATGGAGCAAGCTCCTGCCTCGGAAGTAGGCCGCCTTGCAGCATCAGGTTCGAGGCCCTACCTGGGAAACTAGCGAGATGACTGAGCATGGGTAGCAGCAACACGGCAGGCAACATCAGCAACAACAGAAAGCTTGAGTCCTCGGTTCTGTGAGGTTAGGCATGTAAGACTATATTTGTTTCAAACTATGCTCTCAAGGCAACCCAAAAACTACATAATTAATGTCAACAAACTATGCTATGCTCTATTTAGTGGTAAGCACGAACACCAAAACCTCTTAGTCCTTTGTTTTATACTTTTATACACACACACAAGTGAGTTTGCCATAGTAGAATTTATAACATGAAGAAAGGCATCTCTAATGAACTATTCCGTTATTCTCCCCTGCTCCCCAAGTCCAATTGGTTCAAGATTAGACTTTAACACACATGCCAGTAGCTTTGAAGTTTGAATAACTCCTAGTAATGAAATAGGCTAAAAATTGGCAGTAACATTTCATATAGCATACTTATTAACACACACGAAAAAGCAAGCTTTATTTTGCAATGAAATTTAACAAGGTAGAAAAGTTGACTAAAATATGTCATTCATACCTAAATGAGCCTATTATTTCCAAAAACACACTAAAAAAAGAAAACACAAATAAGTACTTAAAGGAGGAGTGATAAAAGGGGAACATTTGACCTTCTAAAGGTACGAATCCACAAAAATTGAAAAATGTCTTAGTAAGATCTAGTCCCATTCATATATATTATGAACTATAACCAATTGAGTCTCAATTCAGTACCTTAGCATGCTATCAAGGCATGAAATATAATAAGATGGATGGCGACTAACAACGTCTAATCCTAGCTTTCGAATTACTTATAACCCATACCCAGAGAGGGAGAGTATATGATATATATATTACCCATGGGCGGATCTGGTGTGCCGTAGGGTACCGTCGTACCCCCATTCCCAAGAACAAGAAAACAAAAATCCCAAAAAACCTGTTCGAATAAACCAAGAACTGTTTTCTCTAAGTTCAAATAAGAGAACACCTTTATAGGTACTGAGCGATCTCTATAAAGTGTTGTATGAAGTGTGGTAGTGTGGGAGGTATGTTTAAATAAGAAATTCACGACTTTTGTGTTGAGGAACAGTCTCTCCTAGTTGGATTACATAATAGAGATCAGATTTTTCGAACAACAGGTCTCGTTAGTAGTGTAAGAGAAGCCGATTTCAATATCTACAAGATCTTCTAATCTTCTATATATTTATTAATCACTCTACATTTAGGCAATTTAACCATATAATAGTTAATTTATGTGTTACCACTAATCCATACGATAACTTTCGTGGTTAAGGAAAAAAAAATATTATTTATGAATCATATTATTATCTGTTATACAATAGTCTTAATTAAAAATCAGTTATCTTATCTACTATGTAAGGGAACTAAGAGTTATACGTACGATTATTTTCGGTACCCCCATCCTTATGTTTCTAGATCCGGCCACTGTATACCCTACACAAAAATGCACCCAAAGGACTGAATATAGTACCCAGCTTCGACTCAAAACAACAACAAAAACTACACCCAAAGAGACTAAAAATAGCAGCCAACAATACAACTCATAAGTGTCATAACAACAAGAAAATCTACACTCAATGAGACAAAAAACAGAGACCAAGAAGAATCCATAACAGCAACAAACGACATGCCAAAAATTGATCAAAAACGGAAAGGCAATGTAGAAACAAATAACCAGCAAATATATAAGCAACTTATTGCATCATAAAATAGGCCAAAAACAACATCAAAACAGCCTTTAATGACCACCAAACAGCTAACCCAAAACCAAAAACTAATTAAATAATACTAGTGATTAAGGACAAGGAAGTGTTAAAAATCTTTTATAACAAACAAATCAAACCAGTATGCTTCTAAACAATACAGGGAGCAAAGAAAACTAAACTTTGTAAGACGAAACTATAAAGGGAATTAATCAAGCCATTTCATAATAAGCCATTTCATAATAAGCCAAACATAATTTTTTGATAAAGTACACCAAAGATAATGCATACTTACATGACCTTGAAGAAGTCCCACTTAGATTGCAATCACAAGCTCCCATAATAACCTGTTTAAGATACGAAATTTTTTCAGAATATTAAGTTGGACAAAATATAAGGAACAAAATTGAAAGAAGCTCCAAAATAAAATTGGAACCTTATTACCTTGGTTGCTTAGATTCAGAGAAGTTAGTATGCATCCATGACGAAGTCATTCACTAAATTAGGACCCATCATTTTCAACGATCAACTTATTGCAAACAACCTTCATTTTTCCCACTTACCTCAATAATATATAAAACACTTAAGTTACATGATATCATCAATATAGAACACCTAAATTCTAACAATAACATCAATTTTTATGTAGAGACTAGAGAAATATTAAGTATGTGTGTATGTGAATATGTAATAGCCAAGGATCGAAAAGAAGGGGATATATGTTTTATTTTTCTAAAAAAAATCAAT
The DNA here is from genome assembly GCA_008642245.1 of Bassia scoparia. Lineage (NCBI taxonomy): Eukaryota > Viridiplantae > Streptophyta > Magnoliopsida > Caryophyllales > Amaranthaceae > Bassia > Bassia scoparia. Next base: position 41,225 of record SNQN01000582.1, read on the forward strand.
GCACAATGTTACATATAAATCACCTTGAAATCTAAAACAAAAATCCTACTCCAAGRTKATGCATGGATAAAATTAGTTTTGRGTTGAGCTACACTGCTTTTGCACAGAACAATTGTATCCATATTAAACTTAAAATTGTGTGTTTGCAAGCATGAGTAGATGCTTATTGTTGAAACTTTAACCTTGAAATTTCAAACCTAAGCTTCATTAACAAGTTGATATGGCAATCAATCTATATTTTTTCCAAAATTTATAGCCCTAAATTCACAAATATCATTGTAAAATTTGTTTTTTAATTGTACTTAAATTGAAAAAATTCAAAAAATAACTCTAGCTAAATCTGAAAATGACCAAAAATTCGATTGAATCACAAAAAAAACTCAGTGTGCGATTTTGTTTGAATCTAAAGTAGATCTAAAATTTTTGAAATTCGCCCTTAATATTCAACATTACACAAAAATCTAATTGTCTAATACMAGCAAGCAGCAGCTCTTACATTTATATCGRCCCTCATTTGCAAATTGAACAGATAGCAAAGAAAGAGTATAAAAGCATYTATGTAACCCTAAATTCGAAATTATTACAAAAATTAAAGAAAGGAAAAAAATTTACCAAAAATAATTCATTTAATCTCGTTCATATTAAGCGAAAGTTGTTCTCCCACCATCGATGTGCATTGCAATTTGTGACTTGACGAAATTGACTTTGTTCATGGCTAKAAAAAAAAAAAAAAATCTGCAATTCAAGATGAGATTTTATTTTGAAATTTGAAGTTTGAATTGCAAGGAATAAAGACTTATACTTCGTAGAAAATTAGGAGAAGTTAGATTGAGAAGTTTAGATTAAGGATGAATTATTTGAGTGGGTTTATTTTAGGGTTTTTGGAACGGAAACAATGGGTGGGAAGTAAAGGGGTTTTCAAATTTTGGGAAAATGAAAAGCCACAAATGAAACCGCCAATGTAAAAAGTACTGTCTATATTATGCAAAACGTTGCAATAGCCAATTCATGTCTACTTTATTTCTCACCCTAATGCAGTACTTGTAACCCAAGTGTTGCATTTGTCTAAGCAAGTGTTGCATTAGACCATCTATTGCAACAATTGGTAAAAAATGTTGCATAATAGTGTTGTATTAGCATAAATTGTTGCAAACACCTGTTGCATTAGCTATAAGTGTTGCCCTAAAATGTTGCATTAGACTAAATTGTTGCAATTGAGTGTTGCATTTGCCTTTTAATGTAGTAGTGAAAGTACTAAACGGCTTGATTATTTACTAATAATGTCAATGTAAATTTACTCTTGTTGAAAAATCTGGAGCATTTTCGGTTAAAATATGTCACGCATTACAACAACAACGTGCAAATACAGAAAAAAAACAGATTTAAACTCTCAAGCATGCAAAATACAGACAAAATTACAAATTAAAAGGAGTTTTCAAAACAAAGTACAGCTCAAGGAATAAGTTAAAGTATTAAAAAGCAATCGATTTTCGACAAACGTTCTGATAAGCACTGGGAATAACCAAAAATTTAAAGCAGTCATGCAGCTTAAAAAATGTTTATCTATGCTAACTGTGAACTACAAGTCTACAACGACAAAGGATAGTCAAAACATCCATTTTTTTCCTATCCAGCTGCTAGTATTGGTATAACAAATCRTTCCAAGCTCAGTGGGTAAGCTAATACTTGATACGTGCACCATAAAATATTTAGCAAAAGGTACTTGAGAACAATTTAATAATAAAGGTAAAGTGCTCTAGAAAATGGCAATTCACATTCAAAGTTTCAAACATCTGAACGACGAGCCTCCCAGATGTATAAATTGATAGATCATGGGACTTAATTGTGCAAAGTAAATTGATTGCATCTTTCAGAGCTAGAACATTTTGCATTTCAAACAAATCGACTAACAGAATAATGAAGCTAACATTTGCTCAAATCAACACAATTTTAAGAGCTTACTACATGATCAAAGGGGACATGCATAATATAAGCTTTTCGGGAGCCGAYRGTTCAGAAACTTATTAGGGTGATATGCAACTCCATGTACATAGATTAAACATATCACATTCAAAATTGCATAATCAGAAGCAAAATACAGAAAACAGCAGATTCAAGCATGAAAAAATCACAATAACATGCAAAATTCATACAAAATAAGACAACTACAATTACAACAACTCAAAAGCATTACCAGCTAAGAACAACACTTACATCAACATCACAGAATTCTTCAGAATTAGTCCTCTTTGCTTCGCAACGATGGGTTCTTTGTTATTACTTCTCTTCCGCTTACCCTAACCCAAACGACGACATATACAACATTAACAAAACATACTACAAAATACCATTAAATACATATAATACAAGCATCAAGAGCTCATTACCTTAGCTAAAACCACAAAAATTGTCGCGGAAGTTATATAAGCCCCAACACGAAGAATAGAAATCGAAAAATCAGGTTTTCATTCAAATTCCCAAATAATACAAATTCATAAATTCAAAATAACAAAGATGACACTTACAGTTTTTGGTGCCATTGATTCAAATAGAGAAGAAAGAGCACAAGTAAAATGTTGAAAGTTACAATTCATGCTTCAAAAGAGTTGCAAAATCGCCATTAATGGAAGAGTTTCCAGCAATTGGCTTCCAATGAGAGAAAAAGAAAAGAAACAGTGTTTTTGAAACATAATTGTACAGTGATAACTTAGAGTAATGGGCTGACCTTGCGAATTTACTTTGTTGCCCAAACTTTCCCAAAAATTACAATTATATCCCAGTAATGGCTATCTATCCCTTGGTTTAGTGAGATGCCAAATCACACCCCCTCTTTTCTCAGATTGTTTGTTTGGATGTTGCATGCTTCAATTATTTGGGTATAATTTTGTTTGTAATTCTAATAATCTCTCCGTTCCATAATGTTCATGTATATTCCGTTTATCAATGAATAAGTGGAAATATAGTCTTGATATAAACTATATAAAACATGCAATGGGAAGGGTATGAAACTAATGTATCTGATGAAACATTGTGGAACATAGGAGTAGTTGTTTTTTTATTTTTCATGTTTGTAACAATTGTACCTAAAAATTTCACGAGTTTAAAACTGGTAACTTATACATGCATATGATTTTTCTTAGATTATTAAACTCAAATGTTTAAGTGATTTTAATGAAAAAAATTCATTGCAATTCAAGTCGCCATATAAATTATATACTCAAGAGTCAAGACAGATTGGCGGCTGTAACAATTTAATTTAGGCAAAATTGTCAACAACTACCCATTTTTGTCACACTTTTGAAAACAACTACCCAGATTGGTTTTTTATTTAAAACAACTACCCACTTTTTATGTTTTGTTTGCGAATCACACTACCCACTTTCAGAATTCATACTTGGCAGAAGACATAAATACTTGAAAACAACTCCAAATCACTGTGATTCTTGAGCCTATTTCATGTATTTTTCTGAAGATCTACAACTTTTGATGAAGGAACCATGCTCAAAAAATCGGATAGGATAAACTGAGAAAAGGATAAAAACTAAGTTGTTTGTACGAGGTTGTGGGTGGTTGAGTTGTTTTTGGTGGGTGTCCGCAGTTGTTTTAGAAGCGTCGGAACAAACAAATGTTAGGTGGTGCAATAGGGATACTTCGGACGTTGGGGTGGTTAGCGTGTGGTTAATTACGGTGTGGAAATTGTTGAAAATCAAAAGTGGCTTCCAGAGAAGTGAGATGTTTCATTATGGCTATTTGTGGTGGCTGATGTGATTCGCAAAAATTGAAATATGGGTAGTTGTTTTCAATAAAAAACAATATGGGTAGTTGTTTTCAAAAATGAAAAAAAAAAGTGGGTAGTTGTTGACAATTTTTCCTAATTATTACGTAAAATGTAGTTTCACTTGGTAGTTTTACATAGTCTTTAAGAGTTTATCCTATTCTAATCTCAAATTTCAATTGCTTTAAGGTCTTCAATGTTTTCATCAACTTACGTTATAAATTGGATATTATTTCCATATACCTTTGAGATTTGACTGATTACTCATAATCTCCGTATTTTCGAACTACCTCAGGTACCCTTAACTTTTGGGTATATGAGTAAACCATGATTTTTAGAAAATTTCACGATTATTTCACTTCTTTCACTTGCACCCAACTTTGTTTTATCAAAATGCTACTAATAAAAAAGAAATAATGAAAAAATAATTTAACTATATGGAAATTTAAAGGTTCAATTGAATTTTTTCGCAGTTCTTTAAATGTATGTAATCTTATAGATTTTCATCTTAATTTTTTAGTGATAGGTTTGAAGGTAAGAAACATGAGGCATTCAGAAGAAAGTAAAAAATAATTTGATGATGAGCTCAAAAAATGATGATTTTCTTGATGCCTTTCATTAGGAGGGTACATCAGATAAAAATATCGAAGTACAGGCAACCCGAATAATGCGGTGTATATGAGTGAATCAGTTAAACCTCATGGTATATGAGGAAATATCTCTTAGTAATAGTTTTTTATAAAAAATAGTGAAAACCCCTTAATATGTACACTTTGTTATTAGAAAAAAAAAAACCTTTATTTTTTATTTTAGAAAACAACCAAATTTTCTAAGGCATGATATCTATATGCACGACCGATGGTGGCCTTCGGACGTGATAGTTGACTCAGTCATATTTTATGAAGTGGATTGTTTTTTCATTTGACTCTTCGACTTTGAGTTAAAAAGACAAGTCATGCCCAAACATGAGAGGAAAAAGATAAAAGGATAGTGCAATTTATTTAGAAGATCAGAATCTCTATGTGTATAATCTTTAGGACATAAATGTTCATTCATTAGACATGCATCTGTCACTCTCTCATCATTTTTCCCGCCAATTTTCAATATAAAACCACACGTATTGATGAATTAAAACAATAATAATCACTAACCACTCCATTATAATAATTATGTTTCTTTTTAATTTCTTACTTTTGGACGCGAAACGAAACAGTCTTTTCTCGAACTCCATCAAAACAAAATGTTACATGATTGCACAATGCAATTATCTCTTTTTATAGTTTTACATGTTGACTCGTGGAAGTATTCTATTGAAAATGGATTTGTTAAATGTATTGTAATTATTGTAAATATATTGTTGTTATGTTGTAACTATCTTTTCTTAGGTTGTAGTTTGTGATTCCTAGTTCGTACTCAAATATTCTTTCATATTTAATACCATTTGTACTCAAATGTTTATGCTCAAAAACATTTTCTCTTCTAATAATTTTTTTGTTCCCAAAGCACTTCATAGACTTTAAAATTTCTATCATGTATTGGTTTCTTTGGCTATATTCGAATAGCGAGCAACCCAAAATGTTTAAATTAAGATCATTATAAAATTAGAGGATGCGCAAAAGAAAATAAAAGGAGGGTCATATACTCATACCCCTTTTGTAATATTTTGTTTGTTGTTTGGTTGAAAACTTCTAACCCTTTGTATGAATATTCATCTAGTTATGGGGCTCAAGAAGTCATGTTTTCTTTATTGATTCCGCATGAACTCGTCTACAAGTTTATGGTTTGTAAGTTGCTTGCAAGCTATTATGTAGATTTACCTAATTAGTTAACTAGTTAAATATTACAACATGGATCAGTATATACGGAAGGATGATGTTCAATACACGAGGATCAGAATTATATTGTTAACACAACTAGCATAATGAAAACTTAACTATTCTATGGACATCAAACTTTTTCATAATTTAAGGTAAGTAAAAGAAGTATTAAAAAGTTTTGCTAACAATAAATAAAAATGAACAAAACAGTTTTTTAAGGATCATATCAATTATTCGAAGCTATAAACAAAATAATTTTGAAGTTGATCAAAGCTATAAATTTTGATTGTAAACAACCAACAATAACATAAACTCCAAAATAAGAACTAATTTAAAACACCATTTGGTTGAATTGTCAAACAGTATAGAAACACTTACACATATGCATGCCTTTTAAAAATTTTAAGTCGAATGGAAAATTCTTCCTCTGGTACTTCCACTTCGACCTCGTATCTTTTCCTTTATTTTTTTTTTTTTCCTTTTCTTTCTAGCAGAGGTTTGTAATAATCTTGTTCTTGGCTACCTACTAGCTTGGAATTGTCTCAACCAGGTCTTTAAGGTCGCTCTCCCACTTTCAACATGCGAGGTGCATATTTTTGAAGTGTCTTTGATATTCGTTCACTTGGTGAATATGACAACGATCATATTCCTTGTGTATGAGTAATTTTCATTTCTCTTTACTCCTTCAAAAGTGTAGTTTTCATTGAAAATAACATGAATCTCTTACGGTGATAAGCATAGTTATTTGACAAAAATGTTGCTCACTTGCGTCAAGGACATGCCTTTAGTTGGCTCACTCACGTCATCATCTCAGCTAACTTGATTTTTCTTGAATGAGGGCGTTCCATTCTAAACACTTGTGTCTGACATAGGTTCTCCCACATGTCCGGCGGTACCATCACTCCTCAAGTAGGTTCATGGCATGACAAATAGTTGCTAAAATTGATTCAAAATAAGGATATTTTCACCATATACTATTCTTACAATAAGCTGACATACATATTAATTGACTTCAATAGTGGTAGAAAACAATACTCCCATTTTTCATTTGCCCTTAAAATTATTTATAAAAATGATCTTCGTAAGCAAACCAATAATAAGTTTCATAAACATTAGCTTAAACAAAATTTATTCATAAATAACAAATTATCATCCTTTTAAAATCCAAAATATGATCGTCTTTTGTCAAAATGAAAGTTTACATCCAACTAGTTGCACATTTCATCGCTGGTTTCGAAATGTTAATTTCCTCAATGCTAAAGAATCTGTTGAAAGGCACCTCTACCATGGTGCAACATTGGCGCTATCCACAACGCATCCTTGTAACACCATAGCCAAATCATATATGATTTAATAAACGTAAAAACCACAGGATTATAAAGATTAAAAGTAAATTATGAAATCTCCATTATCAACATAAGTTATATCAATTGTTATCGAAACTAAATATAAATTTTTAAGCAAAAAGGTTGATTTCTACTTTATTTGTCAATAAACAAATGATCGCCCAAAATAATTGGTATATATTGAATTCAAATGTTTAAAGTTTTAAAATAATTTATTACAAAATAAATATCAACCAAAATGAAATTGCAATTAATTTGAAATTGATCTAGTCATATAATATCAATTACTACCTGAAGTCGTTCCTCACTCCGAAGTTGCCGGAGAGAGTCCACCAGAAAAACGTTCGTCGGATATGTCATCGTCGAAAAGGTTGTCCCTCTAAGATGAATATGGGTCCATAGAGATAGGTTGTCGGGCAAACAAAGTTATTACGTTTAAATCCACACAAATAATTAACTGTTGTGCAATTTTGAATTAAACTAATAAATTTTGTTAAATATAACACTAAAAAACAATTGGCATTAAAATTGAAAGGAAAAGTTAATATAATGTAAAATGGAGGGACTCAATTTTCCTTCAAAACCATATGTAATCTTGGGTTTCTATCCAAAACACACTATTTTCCCCCCTCTCAAAATGAAATTCCATCTATTCATTGATTGGTTTGAGAAGATTTGTGTAACTTGAGACTAATTGCAACTAAGATGAAAGTGTTACCAGCTCTCATATTAGCGTTATAAAAAATGGTAATATTCGCGAGTTAAAGTGGATATAAATATAAGTTGTATTTAAGACAAAATCTATTTTAATTACATAATATAAAACAACAACAAGTGCCACACTCGCACATTCGCTTCATTAAAAAAAAATCCCGCGCAATTTTTCAAAGTGCCAGGGTTGTTAAATTGGTTTTAATATTTATTAAATATAGGATAAAAAAATAGTGGTAACAAATAAGGCTAAACACAAATATCCATAATTATTTTCAATTTTGGAAAAATATCTTTTAATTTTAGTTTTCCCATAATTTTTAATAAGATATATGTTTTTTGGTATATTTATCATGGGGAGAGAATACTTCTTAGATTAGTCTGATTGTTTATTTGTTGCTTCTACAAGGTAATTTTTTTAAATCGGGTTTATTGGGGTGACAATTATTCTAGGTTAATGTATTCTATCTATAACTATATATTTAAAAACAAAGTAAACCTAATTAGGACACATGTTCACAGGGTTTGTATTGATTAATTTTTTCTAGAGAGAGTCGTTTTTTTTACAACACATATTATAATAAAGTAGAGGTACGAATAAATTAATTATCAAACAAGTATTTTTGTAACTATTTGTATATGTTGTTGAAATATACATTGTTATTAGGTATTATTGTCCAAACAATTCTAAACTTCATTGTACAGATACCTCGTTTTTATTTGAGGTAAATTATTATAAGTATATTAATAATTTAATTTTTCGTTTTTCCTTTATTTAAGTTTATAGACTTATATCTTCATTTTTTGTTGTAAGTTGCGTCACAGCGTTGCATAATTTTATCTGTATGCTCATAATTTTTTTAAAAATTTTTTTTAATATATTTTTAAGGTTTACATATAGGTCAATAAATCTGTTGACATATAAAAACAAATTTGAGATATAGAAAACAATAACTTGAATTTGAAATTTAATCTTCCAATTTTGTTTTTACAGAAATTGCAATAAAATTTACATTATCTTATCAAAAACTCTATATACTAACAATATCAAGAATATGGACACATGTCACATCCTGTAATCTAAATTTTTTTCTTCCCGCGTTTTTTCGTACCGGACTCTGTAACATATAGTTAGTATTATAACAATAAAATGAAATATATTACCTAATAAAGTATAACGTATATTCACTATTTCTATATAAATTAACTATTTTAATATCTTGCTAGAAAGTTAATTAAAAACATCATACTATAAGCAATCTTATGAACATCATTTTATTTCGATAGATAAGTTGGCCACATACATTTAAATTGTATTGTTATAATTTTAGGAAAAATTTTGCCTATTCCGTACCCACTTTTTACACTTTTTTAGAAACAATTACCCAGATTTTGTTTTATTCAAACAACTACGCCACTTTTTATGTTTTAATTTTGCAAACCACTACCCACTTTTTGTGAATGGATTTTTGACACAAACCTTTCCTATGGCACACACCACCACAACTCTGGGACAATCCCTGTCACAAATTGGACCGACTCACATCACCACCACAATCACCAAATACCTTTCATACCACCACCAGAAACCGACCAAATTGATCACACCTACAATAGGTTATCGATTTTGAATCAGTGACGGTTTCCTGGTGGCGTTTTTGGATAAGATACATATCCCACCCATATTGCTCCTTAAAAATTCGAATGGTATTCCACTAAATACATTGAACTATAAGGGCCAAATTGACTCAGTCATTTACGTTAAAGGCTGTAGGCTAGTTGAGTTAGATTTCGATGCGTGCCTTGTCTATTTTTTATTGGGGTACGTGCACATGGAGGTGTGTTTGATTTTGAATGATAAGTGGTCTAATACTTTATAACAGAGAACAGTTCTATGGGGTTTTTTGTGTCGGATGTCGAGACGATAGCCACTATGTTGTTCGTGTACTATTTTTGGAGATACATGGTTTTGTCGTGTAGTGGTCAAGATTGGGGTGCTAGTCAAATTTGGGTGTTTTACAGGCCTGCAATTTTGAACGCACTTACAACAAAACCATTTTTCACTCACCATCCTGCAGACCGATCTTTGGAAGTGGGCGAGTACATAGTATGTGATTCGAATCGGATCTTATACTTGGGTGGGGCTATGGTTTGCTTATAGCCTACGTTAGTTGTAAGTTTGTGCTTGATATTAGGCGTAGTGGCTCGGTGGACTCGGCATTCCATTTGAGCATTTCAAATTTAGAGGAGCCCTGGAAATGTTCGAGTTGAATGAGTAGGTTCGGTCATACGAACGTGTAGTTTTCGGTGCTGGATCAGAATTTCTGTGACATGGTGGGTGAGGTGGTTATTGGCACAATATATAATCATAAAAAGTGGGGTAGTAAGTGTATTTTAATAAAAACCAACCAATCTGGTATTGCTTTCATTCTAAATGAAGAGTGGTAAAAGAATGTTTGGTAGTTTAAATTTTAACAACTTGTAGAGGATGCATTATATTACAATGAATACAACTCCATTATTAAGCAAAGGATCTCATAATAGGTCGAATTGTTATAAATCATATTGTTATTTGTGTGTTTTCGAAGAAAATGCCTATCACAGTTTTTTCATGAAGGAACTATTTGTCCAACACACCATCTCTATTTCACAAAAAGCCTAAGAAGTACCGGTCATACGGCTCTTAAATGAAGGCCCGTCAAAGTAGAAAGCGTCAATAATTCAATCCGGAATTATCTAGGTGAATAGGGCCTAGCTGAAGTCACGTACTCGATGATATTCTTCTTTTGTGTTAATTGCGGAGCTGTCTCTTAAGATGAGCAAATCAAATTGAGACCGAGTGGTTATATGAATATTCCTACGAAACTGTACGCCTGGGTCTAGATAAAGATGGAAGCGGTACACTATGAAGCATGTACGAGCCGAGTTTTTTGTGGTCATTTGAAACCTGTGGGGTGTTTTCACTGTATGTCTCGCTATTGATTAAAGGTGATATATTTTTATGTCCCGAAGTATATACGTATACAATACAGAAAGCACGTGAGAGGCATGTAGTGTGATGATGCTACCCGCTTTCACCTCACGGATTCTGTACACTCTTTATATGGTATAATTTTCCCAGTTTCATTATGACTTCCATTCTTCAATTTCTTTACACTATATTATTATCCTTGGCTCACACTGGACTAGGCTATGATGTTCCAAATTACAAATGAAGATTATATCAGTCAATCATTATATAAACAGGCTATAATATCTTATATGTATATAATAATATATTCTCACCGAAATACTACTAGATACTATATCAATTAATATTTATTATTATATAACCAGAGTTTTAATAAAGAAATTATTGTATTAGGGTAAACGATACCTTAAGGTGATTATAAAACGCTATATAGGTTTACTAAGCAGTGGAAAATTCAAAAAAGTATATAAAATACAATCTTGAATATATCTCCATAGTTGGTAAAAAATTGATCACTTTTATGTATTTCTGAGGGATTGGTCAGACATCTGTAATCCGTTTTACAATCCCAAGCATTTATAGTTTTTATACGCGGCGGACTTTTGAGAACGCCCGGAGAAAACTATAATATTCAAATATACTCAGTATACGTTGCAACAATGTGCTTTCAATAAATATGCGGTATAAGAGGATATTTCAACACTTCTTACTAAACAAATTCCTCAAAAATCAAAAACAGCTTGCTATATGTGAAGCACTCGTATTAAGATCTTATCAATCCCAATTCAAATTCATAAAAACATATACACAAATAAGCCTATATTTGAAACAAAATTCTTTCTTGATTCATTAATACATGAGAAACCATGTATGAAAAAATTATTATAAAAAACACAAATGAACGAAATTCGATTATGGTTGTATTCTCTACACCGATTATCAGTTACGCTAATCTTAGTATCTCATATGACATATAAATAACTATTTATACATTTCGAATATGTATAAAAAATTCACAGTTCAAATCTAAATAAATCCAAACATGGCTATCATGTTAAAACTAACTACAAATAAATTCAAAAGACTGAATATTAATTACAAATATATCATTCTAGAAACATAAATGAAAACATAAAAAATTAATGGCATAAATCGCAACATATATTAGTCATTTCATATTCCAGTAAAATGTAAATTTATATTAATATTCAGATACAATTTAATTAACTAAGATTCAGATAAAATCGCAACAAAACATATACGAACCTATGATCAGGAAACCTATCATTCAGAGGTCAAGATGAGCACGAGAGTGAAATTATAAATTTATCTCTAAAAAACGCATAATTTTAAAAGTAGAGTAATATAACGCATGCGACATAGTTGGACAAAACTCTTAACATAGATGTTGTCAAATTATGGTATCTTTAAAGGGATATTAGAGGTATTAAAAAAGTTAAGGAATTTCATTGAAATCCTTTATTAGAAATAATATTTATCAAAGTCTTTATCGACAAACAATTTAACTTCGGACAATCTAACATGGAAATAAAGATGAATTTATATTTTCAATCAAATGCATAATGAGTATGGAAGATCTCGATGTAACACACGCAAAATTGAAGGACCATCTTCATCCTGAAGGAAACTGCTCAAAGAACATAAAAATGAGAAGATAAACTGTTCGATTTCAGTTTCCCCGGGTGTACGACGACGAGGAGAGAGGGCTGGACGACGACGACGAGGAAGATTGGGGAAGGACGATAGAGGAAGGTATCGAGGATCGAACGAGTCAGTAGTGGAGAGGCTATAGTGACCGGAGAGTGATAGTTAGTGAATGTATATGATGTGAAGGAAAGAGAGAATGAGGAGAAAGTTAGATGTGAAGGAGAGAGATGGTAGAGAAGTTGTGAGTTAAAAAAATGAGGAATAAGAATGTGATATGGAGGAGTAGTAATCACGCGTGTTGAGTAGATGTGGGGTAGCTATTGATGCAGATTACTAAGAGTTTTGTATATTTCAACCAATAAAAGAAAAATCCTGTTAAAATTAGTAACTTAGAGAGATCCAGGTGTCTTCACTCAGATGCGGTCTGCTTAAGGCTTAATTTAGAAGGCGTGTTTTTAATTGGACCGGCTTCTTAGATGTGCGATTTAATGAGACGGTTTTTTTGTGAATATCCGGTAAATAATTGATATAATATAGAGACGCTAGAGTTTTTTCCATACTAGGTCTCCATCGGGTTTCGTCGAACATACACAACTTGGTTGCCAGACATCCCAATTTTTTTGTAGTACGTTGCAAAAATGGACCGCATAGCTAAGCCCAAAAATGCTACACCACAGTCGCGAGTGATTAAGTGGGGTAGTAGGGATTTTTTATCTGGGGTGATTTTGTTGTGGTTTGGGTGTGTTGTGGGTTGGTTGGTTTGGTTTCAGAGTGTGGTCGCCTCAACAACAAATTTTGGCCGTGTGTTTTTAGTTGATTGGAGAGGTTCCGGCGGCGTTTCTGGGTGTGTTTCTCTCCGCTTTCGAAAATGGTTGTGGTGGAGTCGAGCAATAATCCAAGAATGTGGGATTTAGTGATTCGATATGACAAAACCATAAACACAGTGGATTATGTTGTTTTTAGTACTAAATGGATCGCCAAAATTCGGGGTGTTGTGCTTCTCAAAAAAGTTGTGGAAAAATGTGGGTTAAGTTAATAGCATATGTTTCCCTTTTTTTATAAAAACTAGAAAGACATTGTGAATAAATTTGATGGGATATTGTTCATAACATTGTACGAAGTCTCTAGGAATTATTAATCTCATGTTATATTTCATACAATACTTTCTCGACAAATATTAAAGGAAAAAATTGAAAGAATAATCCCATCTTTTTGGACGTCTTTCTCATAGATAATCGCCCTACTTAGATTTTTATTATAAATAATCCTACCAGGAACATCCGCTAAATAACTTCTCTAATGGTCCTACCCAGTCTAATAACCGTCGAACGGGAGTTATTCTAGGCTTTTTTAAGCGATAATACATTTTTTTTAAATCAGCTGAATGTATTAAGTGTCAACACCTTTTATATTATTGAATATTCAACTCTCATCTCACCACCTTCATCCCTCTTTCTATTTAATCCTACCAGCTTTCTCCTTCAAATTGCACATTTTCTGGTAACTCTTCTTCATTTGGTTCCTTTTTATTCTTCATCTAATCTCTTCTATTATCTGAAATTCACAACACAACTCATTGTACAAAATCAAGAAAAAAAACAAATTCACAGCCACAATATGCAATGAAAACATTCGCACAAATTAAAATAAAATTGAGAATTGAAAGAAGAAGAATTTACTGATGCCATGATATGATGCATGCTCCGATTGAGTCTTTCCACCATGAAATGTTGCTGCTTCTTCAATGAAACAATGAACGCAGATGGAGGGGAAGAAGAGAATAACAAAAGTCTTAAGTGTAATTCAGTTAGGAATAAGATTTTTTTAAAAAAATTCAACAAATAAATTTAAGCATTAAATTAAGTGAGTGGAGGGAAAATAGGTTTTGACATGACTATTCAATCAGTAACCAAATGAAAAGGACCATAGGAAAGATTAGAGCAGTTGTTAGGATTATTAATACTCCCTCCGTTTTTTTAGATGTTCCAGTTCCTTTTTGGCGTTTTCAAATAGATGTTCCAAACGCAATCTAAATAACTTGGTTTAAAATTTTATACCCTTACCCTTTATTTACTCATAACAGTATTAGATGATATTACGGTTTCATTTTAGGGAGTCACTTTTCATTATCCTCATTCCATCTATTCACCCAAAATTACTATTTCCCATAAAATTTCATTCACACATTTACTCTTTTACCTAACTTATTCAACTTTTTACCCAATTTATTCAACTATTTTATTCAATTCAATCAACTTTTAAAAACCGTTCCATAATGGTATGGAACATCTAAAAAAAACAGAGGGAGGATATCCCACTAATTTGCTCTGATCTCTATACTAGCTAGTATGAATTATTAGGAAGGTATTAGGAAGGAGTAAAAAAAACAGTTCATCAATACTAGTGCATTATGCACGAGCTCAAAAAAAGGCTAGTTCATGAATCTAATTTGAATAGTAGCAGGGAAATAGCTTTTAACGATAAAAGTAACGGGTAGCTAAAAAAATTCGTAAGTAGTGGGTAGCGATTGAAATTAAAATTGTCAACATGAGTGTTTGACAGTAGTAACGGTTGTATTAATAGTAAAATAAAATTAATCACCAAATACCTTTTTAATCTAGCGTAAACGCTAAAAGCTATAACATTGCTCCACTATCGTTTGAAAAAAGTAGCGTTTAACACTAAATCCATCTCAAATTGGCTGCAACAGCACCAACTTGGTGCAAAATGCACATAATAATATCAACTTGATCGGGTGCACATAACAACATCAATTTGGAGCTCGGGTGCAACACATAATATAAACTTGAATTTGTGGCCACATGACAATACCAACTTGAAGCTCAATTACTTGCAAAATATGTCATTTATGCTATGCATTACACTCGAGTTTCAAGTTAGTGTTGTTATGTGTACTCGTTCAAATTGATATTATTTTTGTGCACCTAACACCAAATTGGTGTTGTTACAAACAATTTTGCTTAAAATAAATCAAATATCTTTTTAATCTAATAAAAACGCTAAAAGCTAACTATAGGCTTTGTGTTTTGACAAAGATTAAAATTTACTATTCAGCTTTAAAAATTCATCTCACACATGGTAAATGAAAGATTGGCGAGGAAAGAAGAGAAATAAAGAAAGTTGTAGAAAATGCAGAGTAAAAGCGCCCTTATCAATTTCTTCTCGATTATTAATATCGTCACCTCAATTTTCACAATTTTGGCGGAAAATTCAGTTGGTGTTGGCGCCAAAGTTTATAATCGTTATGACTTCCCACCTCACTTCATCTTTGGTTCTGGAACTTCTTCTTATCAGGTTTTTTTTTTCTTTTTCTTTTAAATAAAATTATATGTATAAATTAAGATTCATTATTAAATTATTTGAGTGATTTATTTGTTAATTTGTTGTTAAATTGTTAAATGAAGGTGGAAGGAGCAGCATTTGAGGATGGAAGAAAACCAAGCATCTTTGACACCTTTGCTCACTCTGGTTAATTTTTTCTTTCTTAATTACTTTATGTTACATACAAATATTCAATTCTAATTTATCTTCAACTTTTTTTTTTTAATAAATGAAGAATTTCTCTGTTATAATTGGGAAAACATTAAAGAATAAAATTTCCCGTTTAAGTTTAATACGGACTATAATTACGGTTTGTAATTTGTACTCCGTATATTAGTATAAGTATTTGTAGAGTTTTCACTCTAATATTAAAGATGCAATCTTGGAAGAAATTGTGTTTGATTGATTTCAATTGAATGCTTATTACAACGGCTAAGGCTACTATATATACATGCAATGTACAGCATACCTAACCCTAAAGTATATACATGACAAAAAGTTGGGCCCCACAGGATCCTTCTTGGATCAAGCGCCCATACATACGAATTGTGGGCTGAATAAGAAAAGCAAAAGGGGCCATCAGGCCTTACTTTTACTTACACTCCCTACACTCCCCCTCAAACTGGGAGTGGGTGAAGGATGAACTCCCAGTTTGGCCAGTAAACTGTTGTGTTGATGCACTGAGAGTCCTTTGGTGAGAATATCAGCAAGTTGGAGCTTTGTAGGAACATATTGAGGTTTAATGTGTCTAGAAGTCACTTTGTCCCTCACGAAACGGCAGTCAATCTCCACATGTTTGGTTCGTTCATGGTGGACTGGATTGACTGCTATGGAGAGGGCAGCTTGGTTATCACAATTGAGGACAACTGGAGCAAGTTGAGATAGCCCTAGATCCTTGAGCAATTGTGTTAACCATGTGACTTCACAAACAGTAAGAGCCATAGCCTTGTATTCTGCCTCTGCTGTTGATCTAGCTACTACAGGCTGTTTCTTGGTTTTCCAAGAGATGAGAGAGTCCCCTAAGAGGATACAATAGCCTGTGGTGGATTTCCTGGTGATAGGGCAGCTGCCCCAATCACTGTTAGAGTATGCAGTGAGCACAACTTTGGTTTGAGTTGGGAAGAAGACTCCTTGACRTGGTGAACCAGCCAAGTATCTCAAAATTCTTTTTGCAGCCTGCATATGGACACTAGTTGGTGCTTGCATGAATTGATTCAACAAGTGAACTGAGAATACAATATCTGGTCTGGTGATGGACAAGTATATCAATTTTCCAATGAGACGTTGATAAGCACTTGGATTAGGAAGAATATCCCCTTGGTCATGAGTGAGCTTTAAGTGAGAGTCCAAGGGCAACTTCAGAGGTTTACATTGATCAAGTTTATGTTCCCTAAGGAGATCCATGACATACTTTTTCTGTTACAAGAAGATCCCATCTGCATTTCTGTTGACTTCTATGCCCAAGAAATAATGAAGWTCACCCAAATCCTTCATATGAAATTGGGAATTTAGGAATGACTTTGTGGTGTGGATCAAGGATTCAACATTGCCTGCCAATAACAAATCATCCACATACACTAGAATAATCACAAAGTTGGTGTTGTGCTTCTTAACAAAGAGAGAATAATCTGCTTTGGATTGAACAAAACCATGATTGATTAAGGCACCTGACAGCTTAGTAAACCACTGTCTAGGGGCTTGTTTCAAGCCATATAGGGATTTGTTGAGTTTGCAGGCCTTTTTAGGAAATTTTCTTGCATATACTTGAGCGTCCTGTCCAAGAACAATAGGCTTGCCTGGTCCTGCATATCCTGCAGGAAACTGGATATATACATCCTCCAAAAGATCACCATGAAGGAAGGCATTTTTCACATCCATTTGTGATAGATGCCATCCTTCCATGGCAGCAACAGCAAGGAGAGATCTAACTGTGGTCATTTTGGCCACAGGAGCAAATATCTGCTCATAATCTACCCCTTCTTGCTGCATCCCAAAACAACTAATCTTGCTTTCTCCRTTTCTATTGTGCCATCTGATTTGAATTTGGTCCTGAATATCCATTTTGTCCCTATTGCTTTCTTCCCTGGAGGCAGATCTACAATGTCCCATGTATGATTAGTTTCCAAAGCCTGCAGTTCTTGATTCATAGCCTTGATTCATAGCCTGCACCCATTTTTCTTCTTTTACTGCTGCCTTGAAATTAGCATGATCAACTACACTTTCTGCATGCGCCAAGAAGGCTGTGAATGCAGCTGGTGCTTCCATTATGGCTACATTGGCAGCTCCTTCAGGTGTTGTGCCAGACAAGTTTTTTGCTGTAACAGCCAACCACACTGGTGGTTTTCTTTCTCTTGATGATTTTCTCATCATTGGACTTGTATGCACTTCAGGTTGCTCCCCCTGGTTTGTATGCCCTTCAGTTGTGTTGTCTGCAGCATTGTTATTGTCATCATCCTGCACTTCAGTTTGATTTTCAGCAGTATCAAGTTCATAATTCTCTGGAATTCCCAGTTCAATGCCTGAGATTTTTCAGCTGGATTTACTGTGATGTGACCTTTTCCACCAGATTGTGAACAAGGAAAAACTTGTTCATGGAATATCACATCTCTGGAAATGAAATAATGTTTGTTGAGTATATTCCACAGTTTGTACCCRTTCTGATTGGAGCTATAACCCAAGAAGATACAGGGCACTCCCTTGGGAGAGAATTTATCTTTCCTTCTATCTGGATATCCAAATGCCCTCAAATGTTGATAGTCAGGTTTTTCCTTGAACAATTTCTCATATGGACTTAGGTTTCCAAGGATTTTGGATGGTAGTCGATTTATCAGGTACACTGCAGTTAGTATGCAATCCCCCCAAAATTTCAAAGGGAGACCTCCTTGGATTCTCCAGGCTGGCTCTGGCCTTCTCCAGGATGTTTCTGTGCCTTCTCTCTGCCCTCCCATTTTGTTGGGGTCTATCTGGGCAACTTGTTTGATGCACTATTCCTTTCTCCAGAAAGAATTCCTTACATGCTCCCTCCTTGAATTCCAGGGCATTATCAGACCTCACCTTTTTCACTGTCACTGCAAATTGGTTCAGCACCAAATTATAGAATTGTTTCAAGATGGTCACAGCCTCATCCTTGTGTTTCATCAAATACACCCATATTGCTCTTGTGCAGTCATCTACAATTGTGAGAAAATAACTATGACCCTACACTATTTTGACCTTGTAAGGTCCCCATGTATCAATATGCAATAGTTCAAATGGATGCTTACACACAGATGTACTATTATCAAATGGCAATTTAGTAAACCTGGACATAGGACAAACCAAACAAATTTCATTCAAACCAGAATTAGAATTGACCTTGTTCATAGGAGCAATGTACTTTCATTTTGTTTTTTAACTACATTATTACAAATCAGCTGATCCGTAGAAATTAAGCTTCCATTGCTTGATTTTGCCATCAATTCCCTATCATCATTCATCACCTTGCTGCACATTTTCTTCAGTTCTGCTTGACTTAAGTTCACCAGGTAATACAATCCATGCACAGCTTTTCCTATGCSCTTAATTGTCTTTGAAAGTGAGACCTGAATAATGCAGAAGTTAGGGTGGAAAATAACCTTGTGATTMCCTTCTCTCACAAGTTTTCCTATGGACAATAAATTATGATTAAACTCAGGCACACACTGCACATTTTTCAGGACAACCGAGTTTTTTAAAGCAACATCTCCCACATGTGTTATATTGACAGCACTACCATCTGGCAATCTGATTTTTGAGCCATTTTCTATTTTCACAGCATTTGTCAACATACCAACATCACAAACCATATGGTCTGTAGCACCTGAATCCATAATCCATTGATTTTTCTTTGACATAACATTGAAACATGTGGTCATACCTGAAAAAGGAGTTTCCAGTTCATCATCAGACTGTGTTTGATACCTTCCAGTTCCAGAGCCACTAGGTAAAAGTTTTAGCAATTACTCCACTTGATGAGGAGTGAGACTCAGATTGGTGCTACCTCCAGGGGGTTCTTCTTCAGTCACAATATTTGCTGCCATCCTTGAGGTTTGTCCCTTTCCTTGATAGCCTTTGTTCTTGTTCCAGGTAGCCTTGCTTTCAGTTTTGTTCCCCTTGGCATTGTATTTAGCCCTGGGATGCCCTTCTGGATATCCTACAATAGTCCAACACCTTTCAGCTGTGTGGTTTCTTTTTCCACATGCCTTACATACTTCTTCACCACTTCCCTTTGTGCTCCATGACCTTTTGTCAGAGTTGCTGAGCTTTCCTCAATGGTTGATGAGTGATTCAAGACCTCTCTCTGGGCCTCCTCTTGTTGCAACACTGCACAAGCTGATTCTACAGTGGGCAAAGGGGTTTGAAGTAGGAGCTGACTTCTTTGTGCTCCATAAGAGTCATCTAACCCATTAAGAAATTGAAAGAGAGAAATTGAAAGAGATGTTGCTCCTCCCTTTCCAGATTCACAGCATCAATATAAGCAGCAGTCTCAGGGCCAATTTGAGCTATTGGTGGATAGTAAGTGAGACTCTCAATTTCTTCCCAGAGTGAGTACATTTTGGTATAATACTCACTCACACTCATGCTTCCCTGTTTGGTTTCATACAGCTCCTTATTGAGTCTGTATTTTGTTGCTCCATTGCTCACTGTGAAGCGTTTAGCCAATTGCTTCCAGATATCTTGAGCATTGCTGAAATATAGGACTGATTTCTTGATAGATTCAGTCATTGTTCCATGCAACCATGAGATAACAGCATTGTTGCATGTATCCCACTGTTCTTGCTTCCTTTCATCTTCTTTGTCTCTCTTCACTGAACCAGTCACAAAGCTAAGCTTCCTTCTAGCTGCTAATGCAATCTCTACAGACCTGCGCCAACTCCTGTAATTTGCTATCCATTGAAGCTTCTCAGAGACACAGAAATGTTTTCACTCGGGTGCAAAAACAAGGGGCTCGCTGGATCAATGCTTGAACCTTCCTTACCTGTCATGTTGATTATCTTCAGCTTGTGGGTTTGGTGTGCAGGTTGTGATTAATGGAGGAAGATGAAGGCGATGATTTGAGTTTCAAGAACCTGGCTCTGATACCATGTAGAGTTTTCACTCTAATATTAAAGATTCAATCTTGGAAGAAATTGTGTTTGATTGATTTCGAATGAATGCTGAATACAACGGCTAAGGCTAATATATATACATGCATTGTACAACATACCTAACCCTAAAGTATATACATGACAAAAAGCTGTGCCCCACAGGATCCTTCTTGGATCAAGTGCCCATACATACAAATTGTGGGCTGAATAAGAAAAGCAAAAGGGGCCATCAGGCCTTACTTTTACTTACACTCCCTACAGTATTAATACGTAGTATCTAAAAAAACATCTTGTTAATCTTGGAATGCAATTTTAAGCCAAATTCACGAGTCAATCAATGTAATATTTCAATTTTTAGTTATCTAATCTGATGCTCAGAAGTGCTCGTTAGGTTTTGTCTTAAACCAAAGACTAAAGTTCTGAAAAGATAGATGTTTCTGTTGAATCTTGGAGTACTATTTTGGTCAATGTTTGGATGACAATTATAAGCATGTTTAGTTAAATTAACTAATTAAGCCATTATGAAATTAAGGAAAATTTGCCAATAACTACCCACATTTGGGACTTTTTTAGAAAAAACTACCCACATTCCATTTTATTAAAAATAACTACCCACTTTTTGCAAAATCATTAGAATTCACTACCCGTTAACGGTTTTACGCTAACACCGTTAACCCCTCATCCACGAACCACCKTTCAGCCACCACTCCCTCACTSCTYCCACCCTTCAGCCACCTCCCTTCACTACAACCACCCTTCTGCCACCACTCCCTCACGGCTCCGATTTGACCTTCAACACCGCCGAATTATCATCCTCCCCGCTCGCGAACATGGAGTACTTCGCAGCGCGCTCAATCAATGAGCGATTCGAAGGAAACGCAGGAAGCTGATTGTTGAACGCGCTGATACGGTGTCGTTTCACCACATCACCACCACTCGCATCAGTCAGAAGCTCCATAGCTTGGTTCGACGGTAGCTCAAGCTCAAGAAGCGCAGTGAAGGAACTTCCATTGTCGCCGCCATTGCTGTTGTGAGTGTGGTTCTCAGGCGCAAGCACTAACTTCTGAAACTCTTCTTCCTTGAATTCATAGTTCAGTTATCCTGAAATTGAGTCCATTTTCCACAGCGTGACCCGACCTGACTCGAATTCGCTCAAATTGTGTTATGCCCGAATTGCAGTGAGTAGTGAGTGGAAATGACAGTGTCATTTATAGGAGGAATTTCAAAGTAGTAAACAAGTGGAAATGACAGTGTCATTTATAGGAGGAATTTCAAAGTAGAAATTCAATTAGGGTATGATTTTAGCTTCAATTTTTGCGCTATTTTTGAATTTGTTTGAAGGAAATTAGGCCTTTACTAGTGAAAGCACATGAGGAATTGCTTAGTGAAGGGACGAACATCGAATTCGATGTGCTGTTTACTGGGGAGGGGGGACGGAGGTGGCTAAAGGGTGGTAGCAGTGAAGGGAGGTGGCTGAAGGGTGGTAGCAGTGAGGGAGTGAGGGAGTGAGGGAGTAATGGCAGAAGGGTGGTTGTAGTGAAGGGAGGTGGCTGAAGGGTGGTAGCAGTGAGGGAGTGGTGGCTGAAGGGTGGTTCGTGGATGAGGGGTTAACGGTGTTAGCGTAAAACCGTTAACGGGTAGTGAATTCTAATGATTTTGCAAAAAGTGGGTAGTTATTTTTAATAAAATGGAATATGGGTAGTTTTTTCTAAAAAAGTCCCAAATGTGGGTAGTTATTGGCAAATTTTCCTGAAATTAATGCTGAGATAAGAAAATTTGTTTGGTTCATAAATTGTAGGATTTTTTGGGATAAATACCTAGGTTTGAAAAAAATTTGAAAATAAAAACCTAGTTTCAGATTTATTTTAGTTAAATACTTAGTTTCACAATTTTTTTTGGACAATCGGTACCTAACCTTAGATTTCTGTCAAATTCTAACAGAAAGTGTTAAAAATAATGAGCCCCACCTGCAATTCTCTTTCCTCCTCCTTTCTCCATACCGGACTTCATCATTCATCACCGACATTCCTCTGCCTTTCTCACGTCTCCATTGCCACCCCATCCACCAGCACTTCCACCACAACCACACCATCTACCACCACCACCACCCCATCCGCCACCAAAAAAATCATAATTAAACCAAATAAACCCCATCTACCAAATAACCACCCCAGAAAAACGAAAATTATACCAAAAATAACGATAATCAAACGAAAATAATCAAAAATTAATCCAAAAAAATCGAAAAATTAACCCCAAAAAGCGATAATCAAACCAATATAATAAAAAATTGAACCAAAAAAATCGAAAAATTAACCCCCAAATCAAAAATGAAACCCCAAAAAACGAAAATTAATCCCAAAAAAACGAAAAATAAATAAAAAAAAAATCGTAATTAAACCAAAGAAAACGAAAATCGAACCCCAAAAATGGAAATTAAACCCCAAAAATCGAAACTTAAACCCCAAAATAACGAAAATTAAACCTGAAAAATGGTTGTTGTTTTGGTTCGCGAGAGGAGAGACGACTGTTGGTGTTGTTTTGTTGATAATGATGATGATGTGAGCTGATGATGTTGATGTCGTTGATGATGATGATGATGAGGGATGATGACGTTGAGGAGAGACGCGACGAAGGTGAGAGGTGGAGAAGGTGATGGTGATGTTGAGGAGAGACGTGATGCGATGATTGTTGTTGTTGGTTCAAATCGAGGAGGAGAGATGGAGGAGAGAGTCAGAGAAGCCAGGGATGTCGGGGATGAGACATGGAAGAAGAGAGAGAAGGAAGAAGAAAGAGGGGCAGTGAAGGAGGAGCAGGGGAATGATGGAGGAGCAACGAAGAAGAGGAAAGGAGAAAAAAAAAGAAAAAAAGGAGGGGTAAAACGGTCATTTCACACGAACGGTGTTAAGTTTTGGACGAAAATAGGCTATTAGGTACTGATTGTCAAAAGAAATTGCGAAACTATGTATTTAAGTAAAATAAATCTGAAACTAGGTATTTATTTTCAAATTGTTTTCAAATCTAGGTATTTATCCCCAAAACATCCTAAATTGTACGAGATCCTTGAATCGATTCCCATTACTGCCCTCGTGACTCTCTTAGCACCACAAATAAAATAAATTGTCCAATAAAGTATTATAGTCTTTTTGGTTGATGATTTATGAACATCTAGTGAACACTTCTTATAAACAACCAGCTTATATGCTCCYCACGTTGACATGAAAGGCCAATGGAACAAACTTCAAACAAGCAAAACGAAGACAAGTGAACTTTAAAAATTCAATAATTGATTATCAACAACAGTATATATTGGGATTATCTTAGTTATTGTGAAGCGGAGGAAGTAATTAATTCATTTACAGAAAGTGATAATATAAAAACTATGACTGAGCAGCGGATGAAACATATGGTTGTGTAGTAATTGATTGGAAAAAATGAGAATATGGCATTTCAWGTTTGGTGTCGAATGATCGTAATCGATAAATTACAGGCCGATTTGTGGATGCAACTGGAGATGTAGCAGCTGATGGGTACCATAAGTATAAGGTAACCAATAATGTGACAATCTCCTTTTCACATTCTATTATYTGATTTTATTTATTTTTCTTATAAATAACCCTTTGGATTGCATGACAAATTTCAAGGTTGATAGTAAGATTATATTTGTATTGTTTTTTGTTTAGGAAGATGTTCAGCTAATGGCAGAAACGGGATTAGATGCTTATCGTTTCTRCATATCATGGTCAAGACTAATACCTGGTAACATATCTTACACCTTGTCACCTAAGACCTCACAAGTAATCCAAAGTGACGAATGTACATTTCTTTATCAGATGGCAGAGGACCTGTTAACCCCAAAGGTCTCGAATACTACAATAACCTCATTAATGAGCTTGTCAGCCATGYTACTCTCCAACAGCCGTTAGAAATGTAACAGGAAAAATAAAAGAAAAGGAGATAAAGGAATCTTGACGTTTAGCGTTCGCTTCATTTCAATCTGCAGGAATCCAACCTCATGTCACGTTGATGCACTTGGATACACCACAAACGCTTGAGGATGAATATGGAGGGTTTCTAAGTGAAAGAATAGTGTATGCATTGTCAATTCACCTGAATGATTAACTTTCATCTCTTTGCTAACTCTTTCTCTCATAAGCATATGATATGCTAACTTTGACATCTTGCACACAGGGAAGACTTTATAGCATATGCTGATGTTTGCTTTAGAGAATTTGGTGATAGGATCCAGTACTGGACCTCCATCAACGAGGCAAATATGTTTATCATGGGTGGTTATGATGCTGTGAATTCACCCCCTGGTAGATGTTCTGGACCTTTCGGGCTCAATTGCATTAAAGGAGACTCAACAACTGAGCCATATATTGCTGCTCATAATGTACTGCTTGCTCATGCATCAGCCAATAGGCTGTACAGGAATAAGTATAAGGTATGTTGTAAAAAAGAAATCACTTGCTATTAGTTATCTCCTTGTTCCAAATTCCTCATAATTCAGGATGTGGCATTTATTATTGTAAGAAGAGATATTTTATGGAAGTTTGGTTATTTCAATCTCCTCATCACTATTTTTAAGTAGTCACATACTTTAGGAATCTAATCATGATGCAAGTTATAAAGTAACAATTTTGTATGGACCTCCTTATATATAATGCATGGCTTTGATTTCCTGATGAAGAGAATATAATATCCTCTGGGAAGTTGCCTATAATAGACAAAATTGTTATTGAGCATGTTGAATATATTTGATGTTTAGTTCTTATATTTCACCAAATTATCTGCTTCTATATTATAGCTTTCTGGCAGTCTTATTTTTCGTATATACTAAATAATAGTGTGTACAGCCATCCTCAATTCCTCATACAGGCACAATGCATACAATGTTACTTACTCCAGTATAATATTGTTTTTTACTTGTGAGAGTTTAGATCATTATTCATTGCTCCTTGAATGTAGGCCAAACAACACGGCTTCTTTGGGCTCAGTTTGTACGTGTATCATTTCATTCCAGCAAGTAATGCAACAGAAGATGTTATGGCAGCACAGAGAGCATATGTTTTCTTTGTTGGCTTGTACGTTTCCCCATTTTCCTACAATTAAGCCTGTTAAAATCTAAGAGTCTGCAGTTTTTTGTTGGTGTGTGTGTGTGTGTGTGTTTGGGGGAAGGGGGAAGATGTAGTCATGTAGAGCAAAGCTCTAAAGATTTGATCTTGGAGAAAATGATGCAAGATGATTTATGTATTAATGTGTGCGGCACAAACTGTACAAACCAATATGTATACARAAAGAGAGTAAAACCTAGAGTATTAACAGACAAAATACATGACAGCACACCAAAATRATCCTAGGGATTGCAGCTGTCAGCACTAATATACAAAGAAGGCCTTGGGCCTTGACYCCTTGTACAGGACTRTATAAARAGAAGCAAAAAAGGCAAAGGCCTTGWATTAGGTGCCTTTCCTTTAACAGAAGAGGGAGGGACTTGGTGGTGTGTTTGTGGGGTGGGATTATTAGACTCACTAGGATGAACAGGATTGCAAAACAATAGAAAGAATCAAAGAGTATAATCTATAAAGGACAAAATCAATATATTTCCTTTCATTTGGGCCTCGATCCTACTCTTCATTATTGCCTTTCCTGTAGTCATTTCGTTGTACATTGTTGGACTCACCAAGAATAGTGTTTCTGTGTTTTCTATTGGTCATCAGATTCATGGATCCACTGGTGTACGGAGATTATCCAGAACTTGTGAAGAAAAATGCCGAAAATAGAATTCCTAGTTTCACCAAAAACCAATCAGAGCTGGTTAAAGGATCATTTGACTTCATTGGGATCAATTTTTACGCTGTAATTTCCAACAAACACCAAGACTTGAAACCAGAACCAAGAGATTACTTGCATGATATGGCAGCAGATTGGATATGTACGTCTTGTATTTTAATTTGAAGTTCATCACTAACTTATCAAAAAGTTGATATTTAGTATTGCACAAGGCTGATTCAATCTCTTTTTTGTAGTTTATAATCACAGTTCTGAACTTTCCGAAACGGTAACGATTTAGCTGTTTTTGTAATGTTTAGATTCATTTTCTGTGGTTTTCCTCTAATGTTTTCCTTTTTGGGTTGCATAGTTTATACATCCTTTACCATGGGGTCTAAAAGGAGGGTTGGAGCACTTCAAGAATGTTTATGGCAATCCTCCTATATATATCCATGAAAATGGTCATTTTTTCGTTCTTAGTTCCTCAAAATGAAATATGATTTGCACCTAAATTTGAAATGTGAGATTGGTATATCACAAGWTTACAACTGACATGGGATTATTTTTGTGTAGGCCAATTAACAGATCATAATGTCTCAGTACATGACCCATCCAGGGTGGAGTATCTGCAAATTCTTATTGGTGCTGGACTTGATGCAATAAGGTAATCTCTGTTATAATTAGTTCAAGATGTTACAACTTACAATTGCTCCTGTAAGAGTCCTGCTTTATAATATAGTACAATGGAAAATGATTTTTTTTTTTTTTAAAAAAAAAAAATAATGTGATGCAATTGATGACCAGTAGTGTGATGACAAAAAGAGCTGAGGAGTTCATTCAATCTTTTTCAAGTTTTTATTCAACAAAACAAACGATCTGAGAAAAAATATACATGTATCCTACCAAGATGATAGAAGTGATAATCTCTGGTATCGAAAAGTTAATGCTCGTTAAAGCTGCTTGTGATTAGGTTTGTAGTTCTAAGAAGCATGAAAGTTTGAGCAGTAAAAAAACAATACTATGTATTTGTAAAATATGGCTGCTGTTGGAAAACATGTTTAGGTAGTGTCCTTAAAATGAAGACAGTTTAGGGTAATGYCATAATGGGTGCATAAATGTTTTCAATACATGAAGGACCAAAATTGGTAGGATTAGAAAACCCTTAACAGTTCTAATTGGTATTAGAGGATAAGTTGCTACATCAAAAATTAAATGGAACAAGATCAGAATACTATTCAGCTATGTCAGGATAGTAAGCGTTTGATTAAGAAGTGCTATGAAACCTGGTTCCTGTGTTGTAGTTAAGGAATTGAAGTTTTGGATAGGTTAATGAACCCTYAAATATCGGTTTATTGCATGTGTAGCTGGACAAAAAAAATCCCAGAGAAAGAAAAGCTTCACAACTAAGGAATTTACGCTGTATTTCAATTCAGTCTAGTCTATTCCAGTTCAAAAGAAGAGAGCCTAACTTATGTGTTGGTTGTGAAACTACGCACCATTTAAGYTTTAAATGTCARTACAYCATGAGGTCCCTTATRAGAATCAAGATTATTGTCGGAAAATTAATACACAAGGTTGTAATCTATGTAGAACCRTGGGAAGTCATTAAAATTTTTGTCATGTGAGAACAAAATCTACTGGGAGCATAAGCTTACTTGTATTGATGTTACTATACATCAAARAAATGGTGATATAGTGCGTAGAATTGGAGATTTTATGCAAGGAAAAACMGAATGAGTTGTTATYTTTTCTCCAGTCTTCTGTTCTGTTTGTTACAGAGCTAGCTGAAAATAATTTCACTAAGGGTGRATTTGCTTGAGCTTGCAAAGACTTTCTATCAAATAGTAAATTCGAATCAGGTTTGTGCAAGACTAACAWGGATCAATTAGATACAGTATCTATATCCATTTTGATATCAATTAGATATAGWATCAAAAACAAAAGAACAATCAAGTCAAATAACTTCAAATCAGTTTGGGTAGTGATGTAAGCTCAAAGATTACATGAGATCAGCAATGGTGAAAAGCAGAGGAAAGT
Organism: Bassia scoparia; assembly: GCA_008642245.1. NCBI lineage: Eukaryota > Viridiplantae > Streptophyta > Magnoliopsida > Caryophyllales > Amaranthaceae > Bassia > Bassia scoparia. Next base: position 69,772 of record SNQN01000582.1, read on the forward strand.
GCTGAAAATTGAGAGGAGAGAGCAGAAGAGAGAATAGAAGAAGAGAAYAATTGAGATTTTCATTATTGTTGTAAAATGAATGAATTACAGGCTTTATAGTGCAYAGAATGRTAGCTTACAATCACTGAGCTTAACTAACTAATTGTAACAACCTAACCAATCAGTTAGTTATTTCCCGCCAAAAATGTAACTAACTTTCTGCGTATYTCATAGCATCCCCCATATACAAGACTTGTCCTCAAGTCTGAAGTACATTAAAATTTGGATATTTCRACTCAAAAACAGTAGCATTCTCCCATGTTGCTTCAAAATCTGCATAACCAAGCCATTGCACCAGATATTGCACAACAGCATTGTTATGTTGTTTGACAGTTCTCCTGTCCAAAATGGCTGCTGGCTCCAATTCTTCAGACACATCTTTGCCTTGGAACCAAGAAGGTATATGTGCTGCAATAGGAAGCTGACCATAAAAACTTTTTAATTGGGATACATGAAACACATCATGTATCTGAGCATCTGCTGGCAATTTTAGATTGTAGGCAACTTTTCAAATTTTATCAGCATCTCGAAATGTGTTGTAGCAAATAATTTGGAGATGACGTGTCCTGCCTACAATATTTCCCTAGCTTCTYGGTTGAGAGAGGGGTGGAGGCTTCCCGTRAATGCTACRTCGYGAGAGCTGACCTTCTATTGGACAAGTGTACGATTCCTTGCTACCTCCGGTCTCCTGGTCGAGTCAAAGTGAGAGCTAGTCCTGGTCTACGATTGATATCGTCTTGCTCCTAGCACTTCGAACGTGGCCTGACACCTGCACAAAGGAGAATAATCCTATTTGGATTATCTCCCCTCCGATGCTTAAGTAAGTACGGATTTAATGGAATTAAATAGTGTTAGACTAGCGAGAGAAAGTAGTGAGATAAACTCTCACGTTGGTTGGATGTTGGATGCAATAAATGTGCTAAGGTTGTGTAGGTCTCATAAATGTGGTTTTTCGGGGTATTTATAGACAATCCCTCAAAAACCAAGGCAACCATTGGATGTGTGACACTTGTCGTCCATCCATACTTTCTTGTGTTCCTTACTACCGTTTTAGTATAGGAACGTCGGTTCTCTGTCCCGTTTCGGTCCAGATTAATTAAATCAGTGGCGCTTGCCACGTGGTTCACTTTGATCCAATATTTGAAGGACACGTGGGCAAGAATTTTCTATGCCACATCATTTGCCCCTCAAAGACCCTCTAAATCATTAGATTTATAGGGTGTTTGATCATGACATTACATTAATTTACACTTTGTAATCAAATCATAAATCAAATAATTTCTCCTTTTTTATGCCTTTGGAAGTGTGCCCTCGTGGATGGTGAATGGCCTGGCCAAGAATTCCAATCGCCCAAGGTTCAATTCCCATGGCACTAGCACAGGTAGCCAAATTCCCCTTCCTGCCCATTTCCCTTCTCCATTTCTAATTCGAAAAGAAGGGGGAAGAGAGACCGTTAGGGCTGGGGTATAAATACCCCTTGGAGCGGAGAGATAAGAACTTTTCTAGCTTTGACTTCTTTCCAGAAATTTGCTTCGCTTCGCACTTCTCTCTCTACTCTTCGCATATTTTCAAAGTTCGACGATGACGTATCTTCGCAGTTCGCGACTTCCAGTCTTCGCAGCTTCTTAGTTTTTCAGATCTTCGCCAACTCTTTGTTGACTTCGCACCTCAGGTACTGTTCGCACATTTTCTTTCTTCGCACTTAATCTTTATTCTTTTTTAGCAAAGGAATAATGAGTGACGCAAGTTCTACAGACTCTTCGCCCAATAAGAATAGAGTTGGGGGCTTGGAAGAGCCTAGTCCAACTTCGCCTGGCTCAAATTTAACTACAAACTCCTCTACCCTTGGTTTTTTGTACTCGCACTCAGTAGCTCCTCGTCCCATTCTTGACACTCTGTCTATTCATGTCAAGATGCCTCGCGTTAAGTCCACTGCTCGTAGAAAACCTGAAGATCAATTTCGGGAAGAGGAGCCAGAACCCAGTACTTCTAGGCGTTTGCCTGTGCTAAACCTCCTGTGGAGGAGGAGTCTGAGGATGATGATAAGGACAAGGACAGTCCCTCCTAGACCATTGTGCGAAAGGCTTGGAGGGTCGCACTTCAGCAGTTCCAACACATCTACGCACTTCACATTGGCTTCGTCTCGCCTGAAGTCAAGGAGAGGTTTGTGATCCCTGCTAAGGGAACTGCGATCACCTAGACCACCGAGAACACCTTCGCAGTTTACAAAGCGGTGGTGGACTTGGGCCTTCGCTTCCCCTTGCATTCATTCATAATAAATTTGATTAAGGCCTATGGCATAGGCCTCGCACAGTTGACACCTCAGTCTTGGTGTCACATTCTTGGATACATGGCCATCTGTAGGGTAAAGAACTGGTTAGTCGTGTCTCACTGGGGTTTTCCTTAGCATGCATCTAATCTCCAAGAACAATAGATGCCACACTGTTTGGTTCCAGCTTTCGCAGAAGGAGAAGTACATGACCTCCTTGGACAAGCTCAATAAAGTGTACAATTGGAAGAATGACATCTTCCTTGTGCACGCCGATGACGCACCCTTCGCCAATATCCTCTCCGCTTGGACATCAAATCAAAATTCGTACAAGGAGAGTGAGCTGGGTGCAAGGACCCCGGAAGTTGTGAAGCAGTTGGAGTACTTCCAGACTACGGAGTACACATATAAGGCCTTAGGTCGCAAAGCCAAGGTTCCCAAAAATTGGCTCCTAACGCTTGAGTGCTTCTACAATCAGGACTTTATGTGAGCTTTGGGCGTCGCAGGTGGTCGCAGAATTGAGCGAGAGTTGAGAGGTAGACTTTCAATTTCCTTAATATTGTCATTGTTTGAATTTTATCTAACCAAGTGTTCCTTCTCGCGGATTCTGCTTGTACTAAACTCCCAAATCACTTGAGTGGAGCTATGTCGAGTGAGGATTTCTAGGCCTTTTGAGCTGCATGACGGCTCAAGACTCTAGGTGAGAAGAGCGCCATCCATCGGGTAAGTGTTTTCCTTCGCAGATTAACTCCTGGACTTCGCATGAAAAGTTTTCTCAAATGCGAAGGCAATAGGCTTGTATCTCGCATGAACATTCGCTCAAATGCGAAGTGCGAGTCAGTTTATTTGTTTTGTCTATGATGATTCTTACTTAGAGCTTTTCCATTTTGCAGAAGCTCGAAAAGCCTTTAGACATCCTCAAAGCTGCAAGGACCTCTACTCCCAAGAAGGACAAGCGTTCTAAATCTGCTCCCATGGCAGATGACAAGAAAAAGTCTTCTCCTTACCACGTGGAGAAGAGGGCACACACCTCGCAGGGCAAGGAGACTAAGAAAACAAAAAAATCCTCGCGCAGCGAGGAGAAGAGAAGATCCAAACACTCCTCGTGCAGCGGGGAGAAGAGGCCAGAGAATAAAACCCCCTCGCAATCAGAGGGGAAGACCACAACACCCAAGGAGCCCGCGAAGCCTGGGGTGAAAATAAATGAGCCCAAAGAACGCGTGGGCTAGAAGAGATCTGCCGAGGTAATCGACAAAGGCAAGATTGTCGCAGTGGCGGCTGACAAGCCCAAGCGACCAAGACCAACTCCTCCTTCACCAAAGGGCGACACTTCGCAGTCTGCCAGGTGAGAGAGAAGAGGCCTCTTTCGCCTTCTCTGTCTGAGCCAGAAGCGAAGAGATAACAAACAACAGGTACATATAGTATTCCTCGTAGTTCAATTTTGGTCCAAATGCTCATCCCACTAAGGTTCGCATCTTCAACATGTATGGATTAGATCCTGCATTGTTTAGGCAGCGAACCCCTAGTGGGTCACAGTCCTCGGAGGTGACGTATGAAAGGAGATCAAAGACTTCGCATGATTCTCCTCTTTCATGGCCTCGCCATCCGGATCCACATGGTTGGTCTGACTCAGATATCGTTCCCTATGTACCACGTGCTGTTGATGATGACTCTCTTATCTGCGAGAAGACGTTCGTGGACCTGACTGCGCCTGGCGAGATCGCCAAGGTCGCCCAAGACAAACCTCCTTCTCTAGTTACTACTAAAGAAGAGCTGGAGGAGCTTCGTAAACGGGTTGAAGCTCTTAAATTCTTTCCTCCAGAATTCACCTATGTGGAGGGCCTCGACCAAGTTAACTTCGAGGAGCTGCTAGCTGACCCAACGGTCGAGCCTCCACTAATTTCCTCTCCCCTTGAGAGGCTAGAGAAGCAGCGTCAACCGTCGCTTCGCGTCGACGATAACTTTGTCCAGGGGTTGGATAGGTTCGTTGCGAAGAAGCACCCTTCGCTTGTTTTTTCTCTCTTGGTCGACGAGCTGGAGGACTCCAGGTTGATGAAGTCGACCACTATTCTTCTCGCAAATTCAGTGCGGACAAGTAGAAGAAGATAGTGGGCGACATGGTCCGCTGTGCGAGCAAGGAGTACATGGATAACCTTGCTAGCTATGCGGCTGGTTCTCGTGGGTGAGCAATGAGTGGGCTAACTGATGTAAGTTTCCTTTCCTTGTTCTTATTTTATTTTCGTCTAAGTATACCCTCTCGCACTTTTCCATTTCAAGTTTAACATCTCTTCGCTACATTTTCTTGAGGTGATGGTGCGATTGCACGACGTTGCAAAGGGCTAGCAGAGAGTCGAGCTGCTGTACCAAGAGTCGCTTGAGTACCTCCAACAACAAACCCTCGCTGTAAAGGTAGGATGATGCGGAGGCTACCTACACTCTTGGCCACAGCCTGAATGCTATAAAGGCCGCTTATCGTAAATTATTGGAGGGTTACCACTCCCTTCTCCAAAAGCACAACCTCTTGGCCAAACATAAGGTCGAATCTGTTGAAAAGGAGGAGGAGCGAGTCAACAAGGTCGTCGCTGAGAGGGCTGAGGTTGAAGTGGCTGCGAAGATGAAATCTGCGATGCCTCAAGTCGAGGAAGAGGCAATGGCGAAGGCAGAAGGACAAGTTTGAGACGAGCTGGTCAACCTTCGCTTCATTGCTGAAGAACAAGACAAGGAGCTCGCAGAGCTGAAGAAGGATCAGAAAATAAAGTTTGCAGAAGCCTCAAGTATTGAAGAGATGCGAACACTAATGGAGGAAGCTTGGCATCTCTTTCTTGCGAAGAAGAGCTTTCCCTTTCGCTGCTTCGAGAAATGATTGGACTATGTTAAAACTGTATGCCTCATTAAGAAGAAGATGCCTGACACTGCGGAGCAGCCAAGACCTCCAATACTAGAGAAGGACTTCAAATACATCTACGTCGACACTGAACACTCGACGGATTTAACGCCTTCTTCTGGTTCTTCTTCTTTAGACGATGAGGGCGACCCTCGCTGAGAGAGCAGCAACAGCGAGGAGGAAGGTGAGAATAAGGACGGCGAAGGCAATGTCGATGATGCCAAAGATGGCGAAGAGCAAGACCAAAACGAGCTCATCGACATTGAGAACGTCAATGATGCGAACGCAGATGTTCGCATTCGCTGAAGATCCCTTCTCTTCGCACTTCAACTTCTGTCCAGCTTAGCTTAGSGATGTACCCTTGTTGTATACTTAATTTGTAWAAGTACCAGGCCTCGCACAACAATTATTTTTTGTTAWGAAAACTTGTAATCTCACTTTCAAATCTAATTGAAGTTTTCTTGCCATCCATCAAATACTTTYAGTCTATTGTCTRGCATTTTCTCTTCACTTTTTGTTGTKTCGCWTTCGYACTTCGCACTTTCTTGCTTAGATACACTTGCCCRTGTAGTCCATGGGTCCTCCCTTGGTCGCATGGGCTACACCCTTTAGCCTGACCTAGCTTAAATATATAGGTGCGATCAGACATTCCCTTAGGTAGCGAGAACTCTTGCTTGTGCGAAATGTCTAAGTTTATAGATTTCAAGAATTGATTGACTTGGGACCTAGCAGTGGTGTCAAGTCAATCAATCATACTYATTGCCRTTAAACTTGGAGATTGAGTCAAGGAAGTCGCAAGTTGTCTTCATGTGTTGTGATGTGCGAACCTCAGTTGATCATTATCACAAACMGTGAGCTCGCACCTCGCAGCTTGCCCTTGAATTCTGATATGTGCGAACCAATTTTGGATGTTTTTACAAAACGGTGAGCTCGCACCTCGTAGCTTGCCTTAGAATTCAGATATGTGCGAGCCAGATTTAGACGTTTTTACAAAACGGTTAGCTTGCACCTCGCAGCTTGCCATAGAATTCAGATATGTGCTAGCCAAATTTAGACGTTTTTACAAAACGGCTTGCCCTAGAATTCAGATATGTGCAAGCTTGATTTAGATATTTTTACAAAACGGTGAGCTCGCACGTCGCAATTGATACTTCAGGCAATAGGCAAGGCGACGAGTACTTTCCCATGTCTGCTTGATAGGTCGAGACACAATACTTATATTATTTCTTTATGTATCGTGGGTCTCTTGTCCTTGTATATGGCATGGTGCGAGTCTATTTCCATTGAATTTACAAAACGGTGAGCTCGCACCTCGCACATTTTCATTTTCAATGCGAGCCAACTTTTGTGGATTTTACAAAATGGTGAGCTTGCATCTCGCCAATTATGCGGGTCTCTTGCCCTTCGCACGTTATTCAGAGCCACTGGCTCTTCGCGCGTTATCTAGGGACGTTTGCCCTTCGCCTATCRAGGGARGTTTGCCCTTSTGATTTAGRSAGGGACGTTTGCCCTTCGCCTATRKAGGACATTTGCCCTTCGCATTGCCAGGGTCATTTGCCCTTMTTGATAATTTTGCCAAGTTKAAAAACTTRTAAGCATATAACTTGTTAAAAATTTCGTCAAGTTTTTAAGTTAATTTTAACAAACAAATTATCAAATTTATCTCATTTTGAGGTTGGCCATGAGTGTGAGTTTTTCGCTTTGAATTTCACTCTATGTCCAAGGAGGGGAGTTGCCCTGTAAGATAACAAAAAATAGAATTTCATTCATTCTTGATGCTTCAAAATTTACAAGTTTTGAGTGCCTTCAGATCGACTCAAACTTGGCAATGCGAGTGCACGCTTGGCAACTCGACTTAGAATGAGCGCCTTCAGGTTAACTAATAAATGTTTGCTTAAACATAGAATTTACTGAGGTTGTCGGCATTCCATGGGTGAGTTAACCGTTGCCCCTGGCCATCTTCTAGCTTGAATGTGTCATCCCTTAGCATCTCACAAATTTTATATGGACCCTTCAAATTTGTAGTCAACTTGCCATCCTCATTTGCTCTTCTGGTGGATTCCATTTTTCTCAACACCAGGTCTCCGAGTTGGAGAGGCCTATGGTTGACCCTCTTGTTATATTTTCGGGACATCCTTAACTTGTAGATTTGTTGGCGAAAGTGAGCGTTCCCTGGATTTCAGGTACAAGATCAAGATTACACTTCATGGCTTCCCAATTTCCTTCTTCGATGTACATCATGACCRGTAAGGTTYGCTCGTACATTTCGATTGGCAATACGGCGTCCGAGCCAAAGACAAGAGTGAATGGTGTCTCCCCGTTGAGTTCTTCACAGTCGTCTGTATAGACCATAGCATGTTGTATAGCTCATCCACCCATAGACCCTTAGCATGGTCTAACTTCTTTTTCAACCCATTGCTTATGATTTTGTTGGAGGATTCAACTTGTCCATTAGCTTGGGGATGTGCTACGGAGGCAAAGTGGGCTGTAATACCTTGATCCGATAGGCAGTTGGTAAGGATATTTGAATCAATTGAGGGCCATTTTCGAAGATAATGGACTAAGGCACACCGTAACGAGTGATGATATTTCTAGTCAAGAATCCTTGGACATCAGGCACTTTGATGTTTCGCATTYGCTCGYCTTRCACCCATTTGGTGAAGTAATCTACTGCCACGATTAAGAATTTCTTTTGCSCCAGAGCTTGAGGAAATGGTCCAAGGATGTCAACACCCCACTTAGSAAATYGTAAGGGTGATAGCACGGGAGACAATTGATTTGCTGGCCTTTGATGAATGTTGGCATGGATTTGGCATTTTTGGCACTTCTTTACTAGGTTAGCAGCGTCTTCTTGGCCAGTAGTAGCCTTTTCGAAGGGTCTTTTCAGCTAAAGACCTCGCCCCAAACCTTGATGAATATCATCCAACACTTCTGCCCCTTTCTTAGGAGTAATGCATTTGAGTAAAGTGTGAGAGAAAGACTTCTTGTAGAGTTGGCCATTCCAATACACAAACTATGTATCCCGCCGCTTCACGTACTTAGCCTTTTTGGGATCAAGAGGTAGGATTTCGATTTATTTGAACTCAATGATCTCATCCATCCAAGTGCTTCCTCTATTGATGTAGTGGACCTCGTCTAGCTCATCTATACTTCTCTGATTTTTGACTTCCCAAAAGACTGACTTTGGAGAGTCACCAATAGCTGAGCTAGCCAACTTGGACAATGCATCGGCTTGGTTGTTTTTTGACTTAGGCACTTGCACTAGGTGAAAACGTTCTAGCCCTTCAACTTCCTTCTAGACCATGTCTAAGTACTTAATCATGTTTTCGTCTCTAGCCTCATACTCCTCATTTACCTGGCTTACCTCTTACCACTAGCTGAGAGTCTGACATAGCATCAATCTTTCTTGCCCCGGCGGCTTTGCACATTCTAATTCCCACGACTAGGTACTAAGCTTCATTGTTAGATGTTTGGAATTTGAATCGCATAGCGTATTCAAAAGTATTTCCTTCTGGAGACTTGAACAATATCCCTACCCCACAGTCATTTTGGATGGATGATCCATCCACAAATAATGTCCAAATGTTGCTTGACGTTTCGGCTGGGGGAGGCCTGGTCATTTCGACGATGAAATCTGCTAAGGCTTGCCCATTTATGGCCATCCTTGGTTCGAACTCGAGGTTGAACCCATTRAATACTATTGCCCATTTCAACATTCTCCCCAATGACTCCAGCTTAGTCATGGTTGCTTGATTGGTTGGTCGGTGTAGACGATGATCTTTTGTGCCTCAAAGTAAGGACGAAGCTTCTTGCTAGCCATCATGAGTGCTAAACCAAATTTATCAGAAGTGGCGTAGCGCATTTTTTCTCCTTGAAGTATATGGCTTACAAAGTAAACCGACAATTGAGCTCCCTCTCTCTCAGCCACCAAGGACCGCACCGCATACAAGGCGTGTTCTGAAACTGAGAGATACATGTACAAGGTCTCCCCTTCCATGGGACTTACCAACCTTGGAAGAGAATGCAAGTGCTCCTTCAGCTTGACAAAGGCCACTTCTGCCTCTTCACTCCATTCGAAATTGGCACTCTTCTTGATTGCTTTGAAGAAGTATTGACATTTATCTCCAGACTTGGAGAGAAATCTTCCAAGTGCTAGACAACCCGTCAACCTTTGCACTTCCTTCACATTGCGGGGTGATTGCATGTCCAAGACAGCTTTTACTTTGTCGGGATTGGCCTCGATACCTCTTTCATCAATTAAGAACCCTAAAAACTTGTCAGAAGTAACTCCGAACACACACTTCTTCTGATTGAGTTTCATGCCAAAGTGTTGCAAGGTGTCAAAGGTTTCTCGTAGGTCCCTAGCATGATTTTCATTCTTGCTTTTAATGATCATGTCATCAATGTAAGCTTCTACATTCCTTCCAAGCTGCTTAGCGAAGATGGTGTTTACATATATTTGGTAGGTTGTAGGGGCGTTTCTTAAGTCAAATGGCATTACCTTGTAACAATATAACCCATTGTCAGTGACAAAGGCTGTCTTGTCCTGGTCTTTCTTCTTGAGAGGGATTCGATAAAACCCCGAATAAGCATCTACGAAGCTCATAGCCTCGTGCCCCGCTATAGAATCTACCAGTTTGTCTATTTTCGGAAGTGGGAAGCCATCTTTTGGATAAGCCTTGTTCAGATCGGTATAATCCACACACATTTTCCATGTCCCATTTGGCTTTGGGACTAGCTCAACATTTGCCACCCACTCTAGATACTGGCATGGACGAATGAACCCCGCGTCTAGCAATTTTTTCATTTCTTCATCAGTTGCTTTGCTTCGCACTGGCCCTATGGTTCTCTTCTTTTGCTTGACTGGTTTGAATGTGGGGTGAACGTCTAGGCGATGCTGGCGATCTTTGGATCAAGCCCTATCATTTCCTCCGCCGAGAAGGCGAAGACATCCTTGTATTCCCTTAGCAAGTCCTTGACCTCTTGCCTTAGTTTGTCACTCATAGTATCACCTACCTTGACCGTTCTCTCTCGCAAGGTGGGATCTATGGCGAAGTCCTCTTGTCGACCCCTGGCTCTGGCCGAGAGATGGAGGCAAACAAACCATGTATAGCCATCATTTCCTGGTGGGTGTTGTGAACCATCAACACCTCTCCTGACTTCCTTTTCTTGTTGGCCCCTTGCTTTGAAGTCTGAGGCAAATCATCATCCTTGCCCCTAGCAAGTGGCTTGACGTTGGTCAGATAGCACTCTCGAGCGACTTGCTGATCTCTGTAAATTGTGTCAACCTTGTCCTCGTCACTTATGAATTTCATCAACATTAGATGAGTGATCACCACAGACTTGAGTGTTGGCCGACCAATGATAATGTTGTAATCCGTCATCCAGGAACTTGACTCTCAAATGCCTGCAACATTTTCCCTTCCTAGTCGCAAGGTAAGGGTGACCACTCCAACTGGCTGAATGATGCCACCGCCAAAACCAATGATAGGGTTACGGCATGGCACCAAATCGTTGTCATTATACTTCAACTTTTGAAGGCATTCAAAACTGATGATATTAGAGGAGCTTCCCGTGTTAATCAGAATGCGACGGACACGCTTATCCGCTACTTTTGTTTCTACCACGAGAGGGTCATCATGGGGGTGCTTACCTCCTCACAATCTTTCTCGCAAATGAGAACGTCCGGGAATTTATCTTCCTATTCTTTGTCAAGGATCATTAGTTGCTGGGGGTCCTTACGTAGTTTAGTTGACCCTTAGGCGTCGGACCTTCCGGAGGTTGTCTAAAAAATTCCAGAATCAGAATGTTCCTCGTTTGGAACACCCTCAACTAAGGGGGATTTCTTTAGAAACCTCTTGATCAAATACTTCTTCACCTTGCCTGGTGTGCTAAACGATCCATAGTTTATTGCAAGGTGTAGCAATCATCGGTGACATGTCCAGGCTCCTTGTGATACTTGCAGTACTTTGACTTGTCTCTCTTGTCCATTTCAGTTTTGATTGGAGGAAGGACCTCTATGTGAACATCTCTACACACCTCCTTGTAGACTTGAAAAAGATCCTTGGTGTATTCAACTGTGAGGGTGTAGCTGAATTTTCTCTTCTTCGTGGTTGTTGCTTTCTGAGACATCCCGTCTTCCTCTATATTCCAAGTGTCAGACCTATTTTTGTCATGACCACCACTTTGATGCGCCTGGTTACTTTGATGCTTGGAGGAAGGGGGAGTCATTTTTTCCTTGGCTTTTCTGACGGCACAAACTTCTTCAGCATGTATCCACGCTTTAGCTTCCCTCATCATTACATTGAAGTCCCTTACCCTTTGTCTAACCATCTGGAACTTGAAAGGACTATCCTCGTTTAGTTCACGGTAGAAATTGTCTAGGATCACTCGGTCTGGCAAGTCCGGGATCTGGAGAGTCTCATTGTTGAAGCGTTTCCCAAGTGTAAGTTATTTTTTTTGTTCTTGGTGATGAGCCATGAAATGATGGGTAAAAAGAACAGCCAATTCATTAAAATTATGGATGAAACCTGTTGGAAAACAGCTAAATCACCTTTGGGCAGCCCTTAAGGGTGACTGTGAAGTATTTGCAGTTAGCATGAGATGCTTGTACATGGCTAGGTGATCATCTGAGTCAGTAGGTCCATCATAAGCATCAATAGAAAGAAACTTGATTTTTTGAGATTGAGTTGCCATGAGGATGGAGGAGAAGGGGTTCTTGTCAGTTAGGAGGAGCGCTTGCATCCCCCTGGTCACCCCTTGGGATGGCTTACTGTAACCCTATCCAGATGACCACCGATTTGGTGACACCCCCCACGTTGGTGGGAACGGACTTCCCGCTCCTAGCGATGTGATCTTAGAGCACCCTCGCCAGATGTGCTGTGGGAAGGACCATGTGTTCTAAAAGAACGATGAGATGGATCCGTGCACACCGTGTGGAACTAGTGAGTGAATGTTCCTCTTCATTTCGAGCGGCTAGCTTAAGTCTCTCGGTTCTCTTTTTGTCCGAGATCAGCTTGGCGTCTTGGTTCCTTTCCTTCTTGATCTCAATAATTTTTTGAGCATCCACTGAGGAGGCTTCTCGATCCTACTTCCTCTTCTCAATAAGTGTTCTAACATCCTTTAGCTCTTCTTAAGAAGAGACATCATTTTCAACATAGGCTTCATCAAACCTATATGGTCCTCCCTTGCCAGAGGCAACCTTTGTTGTTGTAGTTGCAGTGTTAGCAGGTTTAGGAGTGCTACGATACCTCCTAGTTTGACTTTTTTCTCATTCCAAAGGAATGAGCTCCGTGGAAACAAGTTTACCTTTTGGTGTTGGATTCTTAACCTTAATGGTTCTGAGTTTGGGGACGACGGGAGTGTTGTACTCTAGAGCTTGTGACCTGCCGGGAGCTTCACCGCCAATCACTTTAGACTTGCCTACATGCAAGGCTTTCAAGCGTGCATTCTCCGCTTGGAGAGCGTCAAACCTAGCCTTTAGCTCATTCTGCTCGGAGAAACATTTCCATATTTTGTCCACCCCCTCGTTGATTTCATCCTTAAGTACATCATGGGAAACATACCTACTATCCAAGTCTTGGAGCCACAGGTTAGTGTATTGTCCTCCAGCCCGACCTGGAAGGTGGAACCTACCTGCTAACTGAGTTTCCCCGTTTGGATTACTCTCCTTCTCTGAAGATGGGGGTGTGGTCGTCCTTCGTCGTGTTTCGTCATCTCCTGAAGCCATTTCTGATTGCCTCCCCATTGACGGCGCCAAATGTTGTAGCAAATAATTTGGGGATGACGTGTCCTGGCTATAATATTTCCCTAGCTTCTTGGTTGAGAGAGGGGTTGAAGCTTCCCGTCAATGCTACCTCGGGAGAGCTGACCTTCTATTGGACAAGTGTACGATTCCTTGCTACCTCCGGTCTCCTGGTCGAGTCAAAGTGAGAGCAGAACCTGGTCAACGATTGATATCGTCTTGCTCCTAGCACTTCGAACGTGGCCTGACACCTACACTAAGGAGAATAATCCTATTTGGATTATCTCTCCTCCGATGCTTAAGTAAGTACGGATTTAAGGGAATTAAATACTACTAGACTAGTGAGAGAAAGTAGTGAGATAAACTCTCAAGTTGGTTGGAAGTTGGATGCAATAAATGTGCTAAGGTTGTGTAAGTCTCCTAAATGTGGTTTTTCGGGGTATTTATAAGAAATCCCTCAAAAATCAAGGCAACCATTGGATGTGTGACACTTGTTGTCCATCCATACTTCCTTGTGTTCCTTGTGTTTCAGTATAGGAACGTCGGTTCTCTATCCCGTTTCGGTCCAGATTAATTAAATCAGTGGCGCTTGCCACATGGATCACTTTGATCCAATATTTGAAGGACACGTGGGCAAGGATTTTACGTGCCACATCAAAAGGGACCATAGAATTTCCAGTCTAGCTGTTGAATGCTTCTCCTCTAAACACATTGTTGCGTGTATGGATGTAATTTAAGCCACACCCAATCCCGTACTTCCAAGGACTTTTCTGATCTCCTCTTATCAGCTGAGCCCTCTCCGAATTGAACTCCAGTTCAGCTATCATGGCTTCTCTCTTCAATATACTCCTATCAACATACTCCTAGCCAAGGGCAGCCATAGACTTCAATCTTTGGGGTTGTCCCCACACATACACCCCATAGGCCTCTTAACATCTATTGACCACCTCTGTTTGGCCATTAGTTTCAGCAGAAGATAATAAGAACTCTACTCTGTCCCATGCAAACCGAAGAGTCCCGTCCAAAATGTGCTTAGAAACACAGCATCTCTGCACTCACCATGCTTCTTGACCATCCATGCAACTTGAAAATGTTATCAAGGTAGGCTTGAGTGTATAAGGGTAAAATAGAGGCACAAAGTGAGCCATTTTACTAAGTCTGTCCACCACCACAAATATCATTTCCTTCCCATTAGTTTTAGGCAGGCGAGTAATGAAGTCCATTAATATGTCACACCAAACTTCTTCGGGATTGGAGGCTGGTAAGTTCGCTTTCGCAGTGGCAAAAGCGCTGCAGAATCAGACTTTGGTGTCGTGGCAAGTGATGCAATTTCAGATGAACTTGGTCACATCCTTCTTCATGCCTTTCCAAAAGAAAACATGTTTGATCTTCTTGTGAGTGGGGTCCCTTCCTACATAACCACTTTCAGTGAAGTTGTGGTGCCACTCCACCAGCTTAGTCCTTAATTTTACATTAGGACCAACTACCAATTTGGCTTTCTTCTCAYRATTCCTCCCTTGAGAGTGTACTTCCTATGTGAAGGTAGGTCCTGTAACTCCTCAATTWTAGGTGGTAACTAGCCTTCATCTTCTGTTCCACACACAACASCTCAGCTCTTCTTACTCTAGATAGAGRATCAGCTACCAGRTACCAGATTCTCTTGACCACTCCTATATTGTATCTCATAGTCATACCCTATTAGCTTTGAAAGACARAGCASGGTGTTGACACCTTTTGRCCTAGCAATCGAGACTTCTCTCATTAGTCTTGATTATGAAATGATTTCCATCCAAATACTGCTCGTATTTCTGAATTGCAAAAACTATGGCCTATAGCRCTTCCTTATTTCCTTATATACAGAGAGTTTGAGCCACTTGGGACCAATGTCTTGCCAATGAAAGCCAAAGGATGACCATTTTGCAAAAACTATATTGTATCAACACAGCCAATCCCTGCATTGGAGGCATCAGTTTTCACAATGAAATGTGGTAGGGCGATGTAACCTGTGCTCCCTTCAAATTCTCAAATGCAACTCTCTTGAGAAGCTCAATTAGAGGCTTGCAGATCATAGCATATCCCTTAATGAATTTCTTGTAATAGCTAGTGAGCCCTAAGAAACTTCTCAGCTCTTTGACAAAAGAAGGCACAGGCCATTTTGAGATGACTTAAATCTTCTTAGGATCATTTTCCACTCCCACAACTGTGTGTCCCATGTACTCCACTTTCTCCATAGTAAAAGAGCACTTACTCTCCTTGGCCAACAACTGGTGGTGCTTCATTAGCTCAAACACCAATCTCAAGTGCTCCCAATGATCTTTTTTGGTCCTGCTATACACCAAGATATCATCAAAGAAAACTAGCACACACTTCCTCAAAAGTGGCTTAAAGACTTTATTCATCCAGTTTTGAAAACTTGCAAGAGCATTAGTAAGCCCAAAGGGCATTACCAAGAACTTATAATGGCCAMAATGAGTCTTAAAAGCAGTTTTATGCACATCATCAYGATGGATCCTCAACTGGTGATAACCAGATATGAGGTCCAACTTAGTAAAGACAGTAGAGCTGGCTAATTCATCAATTAATTCCTCAACAACAACGGGATAGGAAACTTATCTTTCATTGTCCTTTTGTTGAGCTCTCTGGTCTATACAGGGGTCTATACAGGGCTCCAYGTGCCATCCTTCTTTCTCACAAGCATTACTAGGGAAGCAAATGGACTAGAGGTGCCRTACATCACCCCAMAGCTCTTAGACTTGGACTAGMTGCTCAATGATGTCTCTGTCCTTTCCTGTATGGCCTATGGCCGCACTGGACAAGATGGTTTGGTTAAGGATTTGGGATTTGAAGCTTGTAGTTGTTCTTCTTGCTGTCTTGCAAATTTGAGGGGTCGAAAGCTCTAACAAAAGGCTTAAAARTGTCCAAAACATATTCATCAGGCAACACATGTCCGTTTTGCATTAGCAAAGAGCTAAGCAACTCAAATTCATCAYTGTAATCCTCTAATGAATCCCCTTGCATCAGTTTATTGAAAGATTCAACAGCATATACCCCCTTATCATCCTTAAATCTAGTAATCAAGTCTATGATAAAATCATCCCATTCAACATTTCTTCTAATTGCAAGAGTAATAAATCCCGTTAGTAAAATGGGTCCGATCYAAAGMTMCAAGATAGCTAGTGACCCATGTCTCAGCCTTATCAGTCGTGTATAAAGAAGCAAAGTTCACCCAACTTTCATCAGCAACATTGTCTCCAAGAGGTGGGTTCATCAACAGGAAACCTCAAGTTTATGCCTAACTACAATTCCTATCTTTGATGGTAGTAATACTAGGACTGGATTAAGAATGCATCGTACTTTGCCTTATGT
>SNQN01000582.1:87760-104087 GCA_008642245.1 Bassia scoparia
GCCCATGAATTGAGGTTGATGGTGGAAACGGTTGAGGAAATGCATACAAGGTCTTCATGTTTATTAGGGTTCGTCGTCTCCATGTTTTTGTAGTTATGCGAGAGGAACAGACAGCCCACTTCTGAGTTTGTTCCTCGCCAAATTGAACATCAGGTTACTGAGAAAAGATCCAGATGCTGGCAGTCTGTCAGAAGCTCTTTCATGGCATCTGTATCTCATATCTGAAAAGAAGACTTGGTATGCTTGCATGTTGCGAACCGTTAGCAGTCTTTGTTGTATCGATTTCTATCAAAGGTCTTACATATCAACATATGGCTATCTTCACTTAGCACTAAGATTTGACAAATAAATCCACTATGGTGGAATTACTATTGCAATTGTATAAACGCTTCCACGCGCTGATAGCCTCTATATAAAACTTGGACTGCTAAGATCACTGTTGAATTACAATGTTATTTCTGTAAGATTTAGGAAATATGATGCTTTTTATTTGCATCTCCAGTTCGGCAGGTTAGGTCACTCGAAGCTGGAGCCTATGCTTCAGTTGCAGAGCTATGTGGTCTTTGAATCTAACGATTAAGCAGAAGGCAACTATAAATGCTTTTATATACTTTGCCATATAATTGATTGCATCATGAAGTATTATTTTTCATCCTATTTTCTAAATTCAAACTTGTCACTTGTACGGCTATGAGCGAAATCAAGATCAGCAAAAGGCCATAATCCGTTGCAGTCTGAGATTTCAACAGATTATTTCTGTCGAAAAGCAGGATCCTGAGCTCCTTATCGTTTTCTCACCTGTAAGATCCTTTCTCATTCCATTCAAGGTGTCTAGGATCAGTGTCATTTTAATTTATGTCACTGGTACATTGGAAACTTGATAGTCTACTACAATTGTGGTATATTGATGTTGATAGACTAGCCTGATCTAATAAAAGATTAATGAGCTGATTGTGTGATAATCAAATTCAGACTTTTCCAAGTTGCTATCCCGGAAATTTAATACAAGTATTGGAGGCCAGATAGAACCTGACATCTGTTTGACTGTTTGATCTATGGTACCATTGAGGATGATGTTTATTGTGTTGTTCCATTTATAGAAATGTAAAATAACACTTTCAAGCCTTATCTTGTTGTATGTTAACAGATGTTACAGGCATTAAGAACCATATTAATTTATAGATATTAGCCTTCCTAAGGTCCTACTTCATGATGTTAATGTGTACAAAAGTGCAATGAAATTCTCTCATATCTTTCATTTTCATCTTTGTACAACGTTATGGTCCTTTCCGATTGCATTAATGAGCTACCAATATGATTGATTTACTAGGGTTGAAAATGACCATATTATCTTGGAAATACATGTTGATTTAGTATTCAATTCCTATCCTTATCACCTTAATTTCACTTCCCTTTAATGGAAGAACATTTTAATTTCAACATTTTCTGTTTGATGGAACATTACATTTAGTTTAAGCAGCAATTTGCTGATCAATACTGATTTTCCGGATACCGTTGAGTTTTTAATGTACTGCTACCGACATATTCAAAGTGAATATTTTTCATCGCGCACAACTGAGTTTAGTGCTTCACTAGTTCACTAATCACTTGCATATGGAGTTTGCTTATCTAACTTGATCAAAACTAGTAATTCTTAATGAATCACCAATCAAGACTAGCATGTTTTAGTTATTAAGCTTTTAATCATTGAAATTGATAATGACTGATACCAATTTAGTACCCCAATTGATAATAAGGCCTCTAAACATGCGCCAAAAATACCTGGTGTAGCTATTGAGAATAAAAGGCTTGATACTGATTGCATAATGCTCAACACTTCCTTCTCCATTGCTGAAAAACTTGTGTGGCTACATTCCGGATAAAGGAGAGAAACCTTGTAGGTTTGCTCGGTGCTCACTATATATATTTACAAAGCTAATTACATGGACTTTTGGAGACAGAACATATGTACATCAAGCAGCAAAATTAAACATCTCTTCTACAAACAGGACAGGAGTTTCGTGTTACAAGCCACTTATCCACACAATTTTGGTGAAATGTGTGGCTGCAGTGAGGCAAGCGCCTAGCAGTTTCCCCCACTTCAAAATCCTGAGCACAAAGTTTATTATTACAATTAGCATGAGTCGCTGTGAAATTTAATCCGGATTAAGCATACTAATCTGGTTTCTTAAAATCAGGGTTAAATACGAAACAAAATTGGGATCAAAGATAGACCTGCAAACATATGGTGCAGCAATTATTGTCTGCTGGCTTGTTAATATCCACGATCACATGGGAAAGGCAACTCCTTTTAGTGAACAAGCTAGAAGTCCCACTTTGGGGAAACCTCACCAAATAAATATAAACATCATCATAAATGACGAGCGTCAAAGTGCTACCTGCAAGTTTCAAAGAAACTATATAATACAAATGTTTGTAACATGAACTTGAAACCACCGAATCCATTCCAAATTTATAATGATCGTGCAGACAACACTGTAGACTCATCATTTTGCGGTGGAATTTACACTGTTAGTCATCAATATTTTAGTAGTCCAAAAGGGTATATAGGTAGACATAATAATATAGTACAATAGAAAGAGGTCTAGTATAAGAGGCAAGTTGTCCTCAAAAAGAGAGCTAAGGAAGGATAGAGATTATAATGGATGAATGAATATGAGATGAATTCTCTTGTATTCTTAGCTTGTATTTTACATTAGAGTTTAGGGTTTATGTATTATCACTTTGCTTATCAATCAAAATCAGTTTAGCACCACRAATTACTACTKTAATCCATCACTCTATTCTGCCAGTTTCCAGTCTATAACATTAACACTATCCACGTGAGCTGGATCATACAATTTAAGTTATTGAAAATGGTGGAGTTGCCCAATGTCAAGATAAAAGAAGCCAAATCATGAAGCACAATTAGCCTTGTGATGATAAGACAATCATTTACCTGCCAATAGTACCCAGTTAGCACAGCAGGTGGTAATTGCTCCTCAACAAACCTCCCATGAAGCAGTTCTTCTATAAAATCTGCCTGGAAATGATGAGCAAAAAAAGGCAATAGCAAYATAAGTAACTGTGTAGACATATGACATTAAAAGATTTAAGAATTAAACAAAGCGATGATGCATTGCATATGATTTTTCCTCGCATATATCTGATTTTTAGATCATAGTATGTCAAGTAGAAAGACCTTATCCAAACGATTTAAACACTAAACAGGTCACAGTTTTACTGACCATAGACGAAGAATTCCGTGAACCAGATTGCTGTGAACACCAATAAGCACGAGACGCCTCCAAAACCTCAACAGAAAGAACAGCACCAGCCACAGCACCCACCCAACCCTGCACCCCTAAGCAATCCACTATCAGAAGCCCTACCAGCTAAAGCTCCCGTAATGGCTCCAGTGAAAGCACCAGCTGCAAAAAAATCAGAAATGAATACACTGGGGCGTTTGCTCGCGTGATTTTGGTATTAGGTATGGGTTTGGAATCAACAAAATCCATACCTATTGTTTGCTTTGTAAATTATTAGATTTAAAACCCATACCTCAAACCCCCAAGGGGGAGGTGGGTATGGCTCGAGCCCATACCCTGGGTTTTGAATTAAACAAATAAAAGTCATTCCCAAGTAAATCCAAACATGTAGTATCAACTATCAAGTACAGAACCAAACCCATACCACCTCGGTTTCATTCCTCATTCCAAACCATACCATTGAACCAAACATCTTCCTCATTCCCTTACTAAAACCCCAGCCCCTAATTAGGTTCCGGACTATTTCAATCTACAATCTTACTCACACCTACTTATCTGTTTTTAAGGAGGCTTAAATTGTTGAAGAGTTAAGGGTAGTTTCTCTACGGTTCAGTTCAAACCACGACCAAAATTGGAAAACATACGAGGCTCCAAGCTAAAGGATAGCTGGAAACTACATGTGCATAGAGTTGCCACTGCAAGTTCGGAGAAAAGGTATTCAGATAAGACTATCAAAGATTAGTTTGCAACGAAATGTTAAGTAGGTCAGTGGACATCATACTATCAACTCATTTCACAATTCATGATCAACTGGATAATACATATCAATTTGACAAGATTCTTTTATGAAAATGCATATCAATCAATTAATCAAAGTCTTAATCCGAAAAGGCATGGTCAGTCACATGAATTAGAAAGTTAATTGGTTTATCAAGATATCCCATTTTCTCGTAGACTGTTTAGGAGAGAAAGTTCAAGTAATTAAGTGCATTTAGGTTCGAACATTCAGTAAAATTAAGTCAATTCAACCATTCATTTTCTTTCCATTGTTCATTCATCCCACTTAAATATTTCACAAATATCATCCTTTCTAATTAGTACTAGAAATATCATTTATCAAGATACAAGACCCATCACACCACTAATAAGGATAAATTCTTCATTAGCTGATTCATAAAAATTCCCTTTAATCAGCAAAACTAAATCATGATGCAACAGTGTAAGCGTGCAACCAAATATTTTACAATTATCAAATCAATTAATAAAAAATTACAATAGGGAATCTTTTTTCAACAACAGAACATCAATTTCTGCCATCAAAGAGACAAGATTTACTCAAACCCGCCATTAATTAATTAAAGTTCATATTTTAATGGAAAAAATAGAGAATAAAAATTAAAACAAAGAATGTTAAATCAAACAAACAAATGACAAAAACTAAAATTCTTACCAAGAGCAAAAACACCCGTGAGAGCACCAGAAACAGCACCACCAATGAACTTGGGTATATAATCAACAACCCCAATATCTCTCTCCTGAAATGACCCGTCTCCTAAATTCTCCATTTAATTTTATTTAATTTTTTTGATTTTTTTTGATTTTGTGTGTAGCGAGAGGTTTAAACAAGTGTTGAACCCAACGGAGGAAACCCACAAAAAAACCCTTTTTATGGAGTACAAAGCTCAGCTCAGAAAGATAGAGGAATGAGTCTGTCTCTTATACACATCTAGATGTGTATAAGAGACAGGTATATAACTAGGTGCAATCGTGTCGTGTCGTGTCAACCCATTTATTTAAACGGGTCGAAATTCTCAACCCTAACCCGACCCGTTTAATAAACGTGTCGTGTCGTGTCAATCCGTTTACATAAACGAGTCAAGATCCTCAACCCAAACCCGTTAATAACGTGTCGATTTCGTGCCGTGTTAGCGGGTCGTGTTGCTTTTGAGCACCTCTAGAAATAAGATGGCCCATGTGGAAGGAAAGAGATAGAGAAAGTGTTTTACCCAAAAAGAAGTGTAGCAAATAATTTGAAACATCTTTAAATAGAAAGTGTAACGAGTAATTCGAAAACAAAAAAATATTTTTCCTTTCATATTATTTTGTGCATTTATTATTTTTGGGAGATTTTAGAAATAATATGTGAAGTATTATAATGAAAGTTGAGTCAAAAAGCAAAAATAGATTGGAGAGAAAATGTGTAAATGAGAAAAGGTAAAGGAAAGTAAGCGAAAGTGGTAAGARCATTCTATTAAAAACTATTAAAAACATGTACTCCCTTCGTTCCATGAAGTTCATGCCACCCTCGTTGATTTCACTATTCACAAGTGAAAAGAATCTTGTAAATCATTATCAATGTATAGTCATAAATATAGTCATGTGAGTTCTTGTTTGATTCGTATTAATGAATAGATTATTAATATTCAATTCTTATAATTTTCTCACATGTATAACTAAAAATATAAAAMATACAAAACATGCATTGGGAAGCGTATGAATAGTAAGTAGTAGGATGTTCATGGATCAGAGGGAGTACAAAACATTATGAAACGTCCAAATGGGTAAAYTGCACAAAACAATATGGAAAAAAGTGAGTACATTATTATTATGTATTATTTTCTCCGTAATAAAAAACTTTCGACAATTTTTTTATACAACAAAAATATTATAAAAAAAATTCATTGTACAACTTTTTTTATTGGGTAACTGTTAAATGGAAAAATTATCATAGTACTCCATTATAAATTCCTAATCTAAATCCTTTCAAGAAAAAAAATCCATTTTAAATTATCATATTACCCCATTTTAAATTGCTAATCTAAATCCTTCTAAAAAAAACCTAATCTGGGGAGGATCACAATTTTGTTTGTCACTTCCTCTACTTTTGTTTCCTTTTTTTTAAGGAACCCCAACATTAATCTGTACATTGATTATTCATTAGCTTATTACATTTTTACACCAATATGTACATGTACAAACATTTATATTTATACATTTGATTAAACATTARACATGATAATATGATTGTTTATACACATTATACTTACACAAGAGAAGGACCCTTAAAATAAGAAGTGTGAGAAACAATCTTGATCGTTGATTTTTGAGATAGACGGCTAAGATGTGCATAAGTTTAATACGGAGTAGTAAATGTGCAAATTTTTGTACATAAATGTGCATATTTTTGTGCTATATTACATTCATTGAAAAATTCGTACACATTTATGTACAAAAATTTGCACATTTACATGAAAATTCAATGAACAAGATTGTTTCTCACACTTCTCATTTGATCATAACTCTATAACTAATTAACAATAACTAAAATAGGACATTGATGATGTTATCAATGTACATGTGTCAAGTTCTCAAGGAAAATTTACCCTCCAAAACTACTTTTGACAAAATTTTGAAAGTTTTTTTTTATGTTATATAAAACTTCTTTAATTATTTATTTTTTCAAGATGTTATTAATTTCTATTGTGCATACTTTATTGAATAATGAGATAAATAATATACCACCATATCAAAATGCTCCATTTTCTGTCTATTTTCTCAATTATCATTAAATTTTTCTATTTCTACAATGCAGAATATAAATATTTTCTATTATACTCTAACAAATTTTTAATTTAAATATATTTCATGTATCAAAACCTTGCATTGCATGACACTAAATCTAGTTTAATAATAATAACAAATGTTTACAGATAAAATTTGAATGACTAAAAAAATCTAAGGCACTTTGATACCTTTGGGGCCAACATCAAGAATTTTACTTGGTATTTTTTTATCTAAGCTAACTTGGTAGAAGACTAAAAAATAGTAGAATTTATGGCCGATGTTATCCTAACATGGTAGTAACATCTATGAACTATGCAAACAACACTAGTCAAAAACAACAACAAAATAAGATGGTCAAGACTCAAGAGTCAAGACTCCCAAACAATTTCCATTTCTAGCTGAAACCAACCACTTATGGTTTTGCAACCTTTCAGATGCAAGCTGCTAGCCTGCTACAAGCAAGTTTCAGCACTAACTGCTATTAGCAAGTTTCAGCACAAACCTGCATTAGGAAAACTAAGGTGCTAACTGAATAGCATTTGTCCCTTTTTACATGTCTCTAAGTAAACCTTACGTATGATCTGCTGAGGTCTGAATTTTTCCACCCAATATACAGACAACAATACACACACAAAAACACTTAGTGGGTAATGTATGCTTATTACAAATCTCTTTTGATTGAAGCAACAGATGCACCAGATGACAATCAAACTACCTGCTGGCTGATCACAATCCTAGAAATAGCCTCCAATGTATCAGCAAAATTATAAGGCACTCCAAAGAATCCCTCATCCAAAGCATCTTGATCGAGCTGGATTTCGAAGTCGTTGAAAAAATCCTCACCCAATTGAATTCCGAGGTCAGCAACAATATCATCAACATGTAACGAAACATCGTAAAAATCATCCATCTCCTGACAGTCTGCTCGAACCATATGTCCAACAAGTTGCAGACCGCCATCTTCCTGCCTTACAAAGATTGGTATTAAATCAGCATTTTCTTCCCCACCCCCTCCTCCATCTTCTTCACCTTCTTCTCCATCTTCCCCACCCCCTCCATCTTCCTCATCACCTTCCTCATCATCTGCAGCTCCCTCATCATCCTCAGCAACCTCATCGCCCCCTTCTCCCTCAACATTCTCATCGCCATCACCAGAAAAAGATGGTGACCGACCAATATCGTCCATCTCAATTCCACCTTCTGAGCAGAAAGTTATAATAAGAGTTAGAACTATAGAAAACCGTCATCTTATGATTTTAGTTAAGAAAACACTAAAACTACTAGAACTACCTCCTACTGGCTCAAGTGATTGTTTTCTGAGCAGAGCATCACTTCCAGTAATGTAGCCAAAAGTCTGCATGAAATAAAGCATCTTTAGTATAACTGTGCTATTTGACTGTTTCCCAACCTTGTCCTTAACCCTACCAATTAATGTAAAGAGCTAACCACAATTTTCTCAGCCGCTTCGTAAATCTCATGGAATTTAACCTCAGACAATCCTTTGATTCCAGTTAAATCCTTCTCATAGAAAAAATCAACATTAAACGTTATAAGGACAAAATTTGCTGTTCAAAACTTGAAAAGAGTGTATTGTGTATATATACCTCCTTTGTTTTCATCATGAGATCATTGCAAGTATAAATTCCAGCATCTTGAAGCTTTTTGACATCTCCAGCATTGATTCCTTGCGAGATCACTGTAAATTTTAAATGAATAAAGCGTTCATCATACTAATGTTTCTGCTTAAATGAAGTAAATACACAAACTGCATAATATCATAAATAATGTCATAGATCTGCAAATAAATCTAAAACGAATACAATATCAAATAAAACTTAAGAAAATTGAGATTTGATTTAGCTTTCGAAAATTAGGCTTGTTAATTCTGGTTCTCACGAATTTTTAATTTCAAAATCAAAGCATTTTCGTTTGACGTAATTTTGAAGTTGAACCGAAGTACGTAATATATTTTCACATATGAAATTATTAAGAGAAATGTTAAGTGAAAATCTATTATCAGAACAGAGATTAAACTTAATGAAACTGCAGTAAAATAAGTTTATTCAAAAATTAAATTTCATATTTCAAATTTAACACAAAAACAAGTCGAATTCCACATAATCATAACTGCAATTAGGCAAAAATACTAAGGTATTCAAATTTTATTTCAAATAGACAGCTAACAGATAAACAGAGACTAAAATTAGCTCTATAATATCATGCAACTACAGTTAAATAAGTATATCGAACAATTTCGTATTTGAAATTTAACACCGAAGATAACTGAAATTCTATATAAGTGCAGAAATCCTAACGTATTCAAATTTCTAGTCAAAAACACAAAATCAACTTTATAATATTCACAAACAATACTAACTATAAATCGAAAATCAAACGAAGACATATCATCATGTATATCAGAGATAGAATTAAAAAAAATTGTACAAAAATAGCCTGCTCTACATGTTTTGATTAAAATCAGATAACACTCACTAAAACAGAGTTACATTTCAACTTACAAAATTATACGAGTAAAACTTGAAGATCAAAGAATTTTCAAGTATAAAACTAACATCAAAGAAATATCAAAAAATGCAATAAGAGGAAGAAAGAGATGAAGTTACATTTATTGATAATAGCTTGAAACAATTCCTCTTCATTTTTGAGCTCTCCTCTTGCAATGAGCGGCAATTGCTGGCTCTGCTCTTCAGATCTACATCGTCAAAAGAAAAATGATAAGCACATAATTTTGGAATTACGTCAGATCATCAACTGCAAAAATTTGCAAGGTAAATCTTACTTGAGTGCGTACATTTCTGCCATTTAGTGGAAAAGAGAGAAAATCTTCAATGATTCACAGAAGTTTGAAGAGAGAATTCGTTGTTTTCTATGAGAGAGTAACCACTAGTTTGTATGAATTTAGAGGGAGAAGTAGAGATGAGAGAGAGAGTATTGTCAATTTTGAAAGGTTTTCTGGCAACTTTGCTATGCAGGTTTGTTTATATAAGCGATAAATTAGGCGCGGAATGAAATGAGATTTGAAATTCTTTCACGTACTAGTAAGTTTGTTGGGAATTTGTTACGTAACCCCTTTTTCTAAACTCGCTCAAAATATGAAGCCTCACCCCTTTCTTTCACTAATCCTCTTCCTGCCCCCAATAAGTCTAAAAATCTAATCTATACACACCCAAAGTTACCAAATACTCCCTTTGTTCCCATTTATTAGTTACGTTTACAAAATTACACGTTAATTAAGGAGAAATTAATACCTGGATATAATAAAACATGTTTGTATTACTTGTAAATTGTATTATTCATTTTTTTTTTGAAAGGAAACCAAGGCTTCATTAATCCATAAGAGCAAGTCTATCCATGGTTACATAAGGAGATAGCTCTAAAGGAACATGCCATTCCCAGGTTTGCTGAACTCCCAAGGGCACAATTTTAGCCAAATTATGAGCTACCACATTCCCATCCCTCCCTACATGAGACCACAAAATACGTTCGAAAGAAGTGCAAAGAGCTAAAATGTCAGCCAAGACTACATCCAATTCTGCAAGATAAATGGAACCCTTTGTTAAACGATGCATTAACACTTGACAATCCGACTCGCAAATGAGCTTCTTTATACCAAAACGCCTAGCCACCTTCAAACCCATTAATAAAGCCTGAGCTTCTGCCACCATTGGAACCCACCTTGCCTAGACTCGACGCACCACAACAAATTGGACCTCCCCTTGATAATTTCGAGCAACATCACCCATACCAATCCACCCTGCAGTAGCTAAAGATGCGTCGACATTAAGTTTAATTAGCCCCTCAGCTGGAGCCAACCAACGTTTAGGGACCCCTGTGCGAACTCCTCCCAACTGCCCATAAATCTTCGCCGTATAATCACCAAATTCCTTCGTCCATCTTTCCACATTCGACACTAGCCGAGTWTTAGGAGGAGAGATATTGCGGAGGGCCCGAGCATTACGATCACACCAAATACCCCATGCTAAGAAAGCACCCTTTTGCACAACCTTCGCATCCCAATCAGCCCATTTCCTCACAAAGTCACACCATGACAGTCCCGCTTCTTTCCCTTCGAAAACTGAGCACCCACAGTCCCCCCACAAACCCACGACTCGTTCACACTTAAAAAGAGCATGCTCAATCGTCTCTTCAGCCTTACCACACCARGGACAACTAGTGTCAACAATCAAATGGCGGTGTTTGAGAAGTGCTCGAACAGGCAAGGTGCCCGTGKAAACTCTCCACTAGAAATGTTTCACCTTTGGTGACACACTAAGCTTCCACAAATCAACCCACGCATTATGGAAATCATCAAGATTGCACCCTTTCACGAGCATATAACCCGTTCGCACAGAATAAACTCCATCATTAGCAAAGGCCCATGAAATCTCGTCCTTTCTGTCATAAGAACTCAAGGGGATAGCCAAGATACTCCCTGCAGTATCCTCATCAAAAAGAGCTTGAACTTTCTCCACATCCCAATGTCGAGTGTCCTCATCAATCAGTTGGGACACCCATTCCATACCTGCCACTCGTCCCCCCTCCACGAACCTGCTATCTCCATTTACAAGCCAAGGGTCATCCCAAATTCTAATCCTCTTACCATCCCCTACTCTCCATAAAACACCTTCGCTAATCAGAGCCTTTGCACTCCAAATACTCCGCCAAAAAAACTGCCACCAAAACCCAGGTAGGAGTCCAACAAATCAGAGTGGGGGAAATACTTGGCTTTCAGAACTTGTCCCAAAATAGAGGTTGGCTCCCTCAATAAACGCCATATTTGCTTCCCAAGTAACGCATCATTAAAAGTCCTCAAGTCCTTAAAACCTAAGCCTCCCATACACTTTGGCCTACACAACTTGTCCCAGCTAACCCAATGCATTTTGCGAGCCTCCTCAGTGCCACCCCACCAAAATCTTGCTACAATCGCATGAATTTTATCGATTACTTCAACTGGCAGCTTGTAGACCCCCATCAAATATGTGGGAATAGCTTGTATCATAGCTTTCACAAGCACTTCCTTCCCAGCCCTCGAGAGGAGCTTCTCCTTCCACCCCAATAATTTCTTCCAAATTCTGTCAAGGAGAGRTTCAAAAACAATCTTCTTCGACCTCCCAATAATATTAGGTAGCCCCAAATATTTCTCGTGCCATTGCACATTTCTCATCCCAAGGATACCTCTAATCTCCTCCCTTTGCCTCGTCTCCACCCCTTTACTAAAAGKAACCTCTGACTTATCAAAGTTAATTTTTGTCCCGATGCCTTCTCATATTGGTTGAGTATATCAACAATGGTTGAGCATTCGCGTCGGTTGGCTCTAGTAAAAAGTAGACTATCATCTGCAAAAAGAAGGTGCGAGATACTCGGGCCTCTCCTACTCGCCTTTGCACCATGTAAGACACCCCGTTCTACCCTTGACTGAATCATATGCGAGAAAGCATCCGCTACCATAATGAACAAGTAAGGCGATAGAGGGTCGCCTTGCCGCAAGCCACGAGAAGGAACCACACTACCACAAACACCCCCATTAATAACAAAAGAGAACCTCGCTGTCGAGACACAATCCATCACAATATTGATCCACCYCCCATRAAACCRCATTTTCAGCATCAGTTGTCTTAAGAAACCCCATTCGACTCGGTCATACGCCTTGCTCATGTCTAAGTTTATGGAAATAAAACCTTTCCTCCKCTTACTCCGCTTCTTCATGGTATGGAACAACTCCAAAMCTATGAGCGCATTATCCGTAATAAGACGGTCTGGAACAAAGGCGCTTTGATTGTGAGTGATAACAGTTGCCAGGACCTCCTTAAGCCTAATCGCCAAGCATTTKGTCACAAGCTTATAAAGAACATTCCAGAGGCTTATGGGCCGAAACTCTATCACTGAAGAGGGCTCCTTTACTTTAGGGATTACGGCAATATTAGTATCATTTACATTGGAAACTGACATGCTCCCATGTAGAGCATTGACAAAGTGTGCAACCTCCTGTCCAACAATCGGCCAAKAGCGTTAATAGAAAATCGCGTGCATGCCATCTGGACCGGGTGCTWTCGTGGGYTGCATGGATTGCAAAGCTTGATGCACCTAAGCTGTAGTGTATGGTTTTAACAATTTTTGGTTCATTTCATGAGTCACCTTCATGGGCACTGTATCCAAGACATCCCTAAGTTGTCCCCCTGACGGATTAGAAGAYGAAAAGAGGTCCGTATAGTACTCCTCAAAAAGCCGCTCAAAATTATCAACATCCGTAAATACTCTTCCCTCCGCATCCGACAAAGTAAGGATTTCATTCCTCTTTTTGCGTTGGGAGGCTTTGTGGTGATAGTAG
The DNA here is from genome assembly GCA_008642245.1 of Bassia scoparia. NCBI lineage: Eukaryota > Viridiplantae > Streptophyta > Magnoliopsida > Caryophyllales > Amaranthaceae > Bassia > Bassia scoparia. Next base: position 100,943 of record SNQN01000582.1, read on the forward strand.
CTAGTGTTTCTGTCTCCGTCCCGAACCTCAGACACTCGCGATCTCATGTACCAAAACGCTTCGTCACGGTCATGCAAGCTCTTAAGCTCCTCCTCTAGCCTTAAACATTCGGCACAAGACGCTTCAGAAATTGGCAAACGTTGCGCATCGGCCAAAGCTTTCTCCACCTGCTCGATCTTTTTATCGAGTTGATACATTTTCTCTCTTCCCCATCCAGCTAGCCCTCGAGCAACGTTCGACAGACGCTGTTGAACACAACTAACCTCCCACCTCTGTTCCCCAAGACTTTCGCATCACTTCCTCGCACCCCTCCTCCAACAACTACCCGATTTCAAATTTAAAGCCTCTCTTCCTCCGCGGTTTCTTCCTCCTATTATTAGTATGACAGCACAAAAGAATATGCGCATGATCCAATTCCACCCTCAACAGATGCAAAACCTCCAATGAGGCATACAGATTATACCAACAAGGGGAAGCCACAAACCTATCTAATCGTTCCCTAACACGAGTGTGCACCGTCAAACCCCTCTCCCAAGTATACCACGTGCCTTTGAAACCCATATCCCGCAAAGAATTATCATCCAAAACAACTCTAAAATGGGTAATCTCCCTTCGAACATCCTCACTTCCCCCATTCTTCTCATCCATGCTCAAGATCTCGTTAAAATCCCCCCCAAATAAAATTGGTTTACTAGAGTTCGCACATAAATCACGAATTAATTGCCAAGTTTTYTGTTTCTCCTCTCKTTTTGACRATCCGTAAATCCCCACAAACCGCCACACCTGCCCATCAATAGCCACTAAATCACCACATATGTGATGGTCGGAAAAAGAGACAAGAGTGAAACGTGTCTCTTCTTTCCAGTACAAACACAAACCTCCAGAAAGACCCCTACTCGATACCCCAAAAGCTCTTGTGAAACCCAGACGAACCTTCAACATTTCCACCACTTGTTTGTCCACCTWTGTTTCTGAAACAAAAATCACCRGCGGGTAAAACTTAATGCTCCATCTCCGGAGCTGACGAACTATACGGGGGTTACCCATTCCCTTACAATTCCAACACATAACATTCATTAGGGATGGCGGGGTTGGTCATTACCAACCTCCGCCTGTGGCCCTACACCCAAGTCACTCAACAAAGTCTTCTTCGCTGGAATCACCAGAAGTTCGTCTACCTCCATATCATCCTCCCTACTCCGTTTGTCCCCCAGACCATTCAACCTCTCTCCCTCRACTACAACTCCTTTTCGGGCCCTCCTCTTCCATCTGGTAAGGCCTTTTTGGGCACTATCAGGCGGCCCTAAATTAAATACAAAAGGCACCCCTTGATCCCCTGGCTTAACAGTATCCAAAATTGGGATGCCCCCTCTTACCCCTTCTGGCRGTTCCCCCTTATTAAGAAGACCCCCTTCATTAGTTACCTTCGTTGGGCCTTCAGTCCCACCAAGTTCAACGACTGCCTCTTCTTGAAGCACCTCCGTCTCCTTACCCCCWGATTGTGCTCCCTTCCCATCCCCTCCTCGTCCCACCAAGCCTTCCTCTTCTGCCTCATTCTAAAGTGAGCAACCCGTAAAACACTTGGTGACCTGATGGACAAGTCCAAGAACCTCCTCCTTGTCCTTTTTTGCTTCTGATTTTGTTAAAAAAAGTGTTCGGCGTACGTTGGACTCTCTAGCATCACTATTCAGCACACCTTTATTTGGCTTCCATGGCGTTGAGACCCTCATCGTATCACTGAATTTACATACCCTATCTTCATCCTCTGTCTCCTCGCAATCCTTCTCGCCATGCCCAAAAAGTCCACAGTAATAACAGAAAATAGGAAGCTTCTCATATTTAACAGGTGCCTTTTTTATTTCCTTCCCTTTTACCCTTAATTCAACTTCAGCCTTTAAGGGCTTACGAACATCAATATTCACCCGAATCCTCAAAGATTTATTAATCCCAATAGTATCAGTTATGTCCATGCAAATGTATTCCCCAATTTTGTTACCAATCACTTTTGCATTTAGCTCATTCAGCCTTCCTTTAAGGGGGAGATTATAGACTCTAACCCAGAAGAGAACATAAAATAATGGAATTTCAGTTGGCAAATCCATACCTTTAACCTCATCCATGATCAAGAGATGATGATCGAAGTGCCAAGGCTGACGAGATAGGACATGCTCCTTATCTTTCCAGTGATGAAACTGAAAAAAGAATAATTTGTCACCCAAACAATTACCTTCGACTCCATGCTTTGGATTCCATAACTTGGACATCGAATTAATTAAGGCAAGAGCATTGATATTCCTGCTTGACCAAACCTTGCAAACCAGACCTAATTGAAGTCGCGATTCATCCTCCACTTCACCCTCCTCCACCCAATCGACTTCCTCCTCTTCACAATCCTTCTGCTCATCCGTTGGATCTCTCTGAGAAGAACTCAATGTACAACAAGATCTCGGAATAACCGAGCCAAAATCTCTCTAAAGGACGAACCCTAGATACTTAGGAAAAAAAACCCTCCCAAGGCACCCTAGGAAACCCTAGAGAGAAAACCRAGAGGGACTCCCATCTAATTGTATTATTCATTTAGTTTGWTTGAGATGTGTAAAAAAAATTAAAGTGAATATTTTCATATTTACTCTTTCTAAAAATGAGTAAAGGTCATAAGCTTGGGTGGAAAGATAAAGAATAACTAGGAAATAAGACAACTACCGAGTAGATTATACACCTATAATCTATCCCTATTTTGTGCACGAAGGGGTATAATTATCCCATTAGTAATTTAACACACTAATAATTGCACTTTACAGAGCAATTTCCCCAACCATTAAACATAACATTTTAGGCTATGTTCAGTTTAACTTATTTAAACACTAGTTTATTACTAAAATAAATCAGATCAGATCAGAAAAGTRCAGATTAGATTAGATRAGATAAAAAAATTCAGATCAGTTCAGAAAAATTCATATCAAATCTTATCTTATATATTATAATTTTTTTAAAATAAATACTATAAATTTTAATATTTTAAAAAACTATAAAATAAGAATTACTCACAATGAAAACGATTACACTTACAATATGCTTATGTTAGTCAAACTATATACAAGTAAAACATTGTCGAATCTAGTATAGATTGTGATATCAATTGGCT
>SNQN01000582.1:104674-136123 GCA_008642245.1 Bassia scoparia
GATCAACTTCTATAAGTAATAGTGTAATTATGCAAAAAATTTCAAAAATTTCAAATTTCTTGCTTGGATTAATTATTTGCTGTTGTGCTTTACTTGAGAGATTTTTAATGATGCGAAAAGGGGGAAAGAAGTGTCGAAGTTCATCAAGCCAGAATCTAGTTTAGTTAAGTATTGTTTAGGAACCAGTTAGAATAGCTAACTTGTTCATTGAGTCTTTTTTTTAGGAACCAGATAGAATAGCTAACTTGTTCATTGAGTTCATTGAGTCTTTTTCTTTTTAGGAACCAATTAGAATAGCTAACTTGTTCATTGAGTCATTGTGTCTGCTGGTTGTGCTTAAACTTCTTATGAGTACAAAATTGAAGGTTGTCTGTTTCTAACTTGTTTTGGTTACAGGAACTTCGATTAAGTTTGTCATCATCAAAAAGGGGGAATTTGTTGAGTTCCTTAAGTTTTGAATGATGACAAACCATTACAGGAAACAGGATGATTAAAGTATGAATGTAGTTGGTTCTGGGAACCAGCTAGTTTAGATACTTGTTTCCCTAGACAAGTTAATATTTAATGAGAATGCTTTGGAACTAACTTGTTTATTACAGGGAACAGCTGATTACATAAGAGCTCATTCAGTGGTGGAGAATCAGTACGAGCTGTTTCCTTGACTGTTATTCTGAAAAACAGTCATATATCTTTTGTTGCATGTTAACATTGTTATATGTGCAGTAATAGATCHATTCCAAGACTTGAAGTGTGAATCCTTTCGAAGATATTCGAAGAAGAAATCTGGGTTCAAAGATTGAAGTAATTGAAGGAAAGATTCAAGTTCTTGAAGATTACATGAAGATTCGAAGAATTGTAATTCAGAGTTTAAATTAAAGGATTTTCATGTAATATGCTCTGTAGTATGATTAAATGGAAATGAACTAAATGCTTAAGTGTTTTTTAGTATGTTGTGAATTCTGGTACAAAGCTTGGAACAGAATTCATAACACACTCAAAGAACCAAGCTGGGGAACCAGCTGAGTTCCTGAATGGAATATTGGTTGCGGTTTTGAAAAGGGTTTTTCTAAAATATTTTCAAAGGATATTTAGAAAGATTATTTGCAGCTGGAATTATAGATGGATATATGTATATTACCTTAAAACTGGGAGTATATATCTTGTTCGATCAAAATCTTAGGATAAAATCGAACAAGATAAATACTTTCCATAAAACTAATCTTGCCTTGTTTGGCAAGAATAGATTTATGGAAACTAGGCGTTATAGATAATATAGAATAAACGTCATACCTCAACATTCATAACCTCTCCACTGACTCAAAATTACTTTGGAGAAACACGAAAAAGCATTATTCATAACCATCCGAGTCATACAGAGATATATCGAGCATCAATATCTCCATTAACTGCTTTCCTAAGAAGCAATTCATAGAGGGAATTTTTTCTTGTAAGCTATCACAGAGGGGTTGAAAGCCTAGGGAGTGTTTGTGAGTTCAAACACAAAGTTGGACTTACGAGTGTGAGTCGAGTGCACATTCAGATTTGAGTGTGGGGTGTACTGGTTCTCGGAGTAGGGAAACAGTAGAGTGAGCAAGTTCTTTGTTTTTCAGAGTTGATTAATAAAAGAGCTTAGGGTAGGAGGACGTAGCCCAGAGTTGGGTGAACCTCGTTAAATACTGTATGTTCTTTACTGCTTTATTTACATTCCGCTGCGTATAGGAACCAGCTCAACTGGTTCCTCATTATAAGGTCAAAGAAAAAAAGAAAAATTGGTCATAGTCGATCATACTCAATTCACCCCCCCCCCCCTCTTGAGTATTTCAGAACCTTCAAGCCAAGCAGCCTTATTTTAATCAGCACTGCTTTGTATTTACTTCTTTTCCTTTGTAATTTATGAATCTTTGTAATTTATGAACTGCTTTTTATGTACCTCTCATTTCTGTTAATGAAAAAATTTCATTTTCGCCAATGAGTATTTTCGTTGTTTATTTACTTTTCTGCTATTATAACTTTGTTTGAAGCTAAGTAACGAACTTAGGCGATAAAAAGCTAGGCGGGGATGACCCCAACACCTATGATGCCAATCCCAACTCCTTGGGCAAATTTAAACAAACATCAAATGTGCCAAAAACTAGGCGCTCCGAGAATCGCAGCAAAGTAAACTTTTAACCTTAATTAAACAACTGGGCGGTTATCATTATTAATCAGACCCCAATTAAATTGGGCGGTCCGAGATGTGTGGCATAACCTAGATTAAGCCTGTTGTGTATGCCTGCATGGGCGAAAAATAAGTGAAATAAACCCCCAATAAATTGGGCGGTCTGAGAAGTGTAACAAAAATAAAGACACTTCAATCATAAGCAAGACAAAAAATATTAAAGTCTATATCAAAGGGAGGCATTATCTTGTAACCAAGTCTATGCCTAAACGCCCCTCTTATATTATCTTTATTCATATAAAATTTGGTTACATCAATGTTATTTATGTACAAAGACATACGCCTTACATGGCTTACATGCCCCAGCGTTGATGTAATCAAATGTAATAACGACGTAAATTGTCTGCATTCCAAGGCCTGGGTAGGGCGTTTCCAGCAGCATCCTCCAGGCGAAAAGTACCTGGTCTGATTACTTTAGTAATCTTATACGACCCTTCCCAATTAGGAGCTAACTTTCCCATGCGCAGATCTTTGACCGTACTTTCTACTTTACGAAGGTCCCAATCGCCATTGGAGAACTGGCGTGGGCGAACTCGGTTGTTGAAGTATCTTGTGATCTTTTGTTTATAACTGATGGATTGCAACAGCGCATCGCCGCGAACCTCTGGCAATAAGTCCAAATCAGCTCTTTTGGACTCTTCGTTAGCCCCATGCTCATAATAAGTGACCCTGGGCGATGGAATCCCAACTTCAACAGGAAGAACCGCCTCACTTCATAAACTAAGGCAAATGGGGTGTGTCCTGTTGATTCCTTGGTGGTGGTCCTGGCAGACCACAGAACTCCAGGTAACTCATCAACCCAGGACCCTTTAGCCCCTTCAAGCTTGGTTTTTTTGCCCCTAAGGATCACCTTATTCGCTGCTTCTGCTTGTCCATTAGTTTGTGGGCGACAAACAGCGGTAAACTGAGCTTTGATGCCAAATTGTTCGCAATAACACCGAGTAGATTCACTTTCAAATTGCCTTCCATTGTCAGCAATGAGCACCCTTGGGATACCAAAACGAGTGATTATATTACGCCAAATGAATTGCTGGATCTACTTCTCAGATATAGTTGCCAGAGGCTCAGCTTCTATCCACTTAGTGAAATAATCAATGGCGACAAGTAAGAATTTCCTCTGGCCTGTTACAGGTGGGAAAGGTCCCAACAAATCCATTCCCCATTTATCAAACGGTAATGTAGGCATGATGGCGGAGAGACCCGTGGCGGGGAGGCGTGGTATATCGGCGTTTAGCTGACATTTTTCACAGGTTTTCACCAACTCCCGGGCATCACTCTTCAATGTTGGCCAATAATAACCAGACCGTAATGCCTTTCCCGCCAAGGTTCGAAAACCCTGGTGGCTACCACAAGCCCCCTGATGGATTTCCCTTAGCACATAATCGCCCTCGTCAGGGGTAATACACCTCAATAAGGGGTGAGTATAAGATTTCTTGTATAACTTGCCATCATGCCATAAAAACCACTTGGATTGTTTTCTTACTCTTTCTGCTTGTTTTTCATCTAAGGGTAACTCCCCCTTCTCCAAGTACTGCACAATCTGACTCATCCATGTTTCGCCCCTGTCAAGTACCGCCATTGTCTCATTGATACTTGGTTCCTTCAACACTTCCCAAGTGATTGTACGAGGACTTTCATTCTCCGTCGAACTCGCTAGGCGGGACAAAGCATCAGCCTGTTGATTCTCAAACCTAGGTATGTGTTTAATTTCAAAGTCTTCAAATTTAGCCCTAAGAGCTTCCACCTTTCCCAAATACATCTTCATTGCATCTTCTTTAGCCTCAAACTCGCCCATCACTTGGCTAACAACTAATTGCGAATCCGTTTTTACCACGACATGTTTAGCCCCTGCAGCCAAGCACATCTGCAACCCTAATAATAAAGCCTCGTACTCCGCTTCATTATTGGAGGCGATAAAACCAAATCTTACTGCATATTCTAGCCTATCTCCCAAATCTGTTTTAATTAATATTCCAGCCCCACTTCCACTATTGTGGAAGAACCATCCACGAACAATTCCCATGGGTTCTCTGTATTCACCGATGGGCGGTTAGTACACTCCGTGATAAAGTCGGACAACGCCTGAGCCTTGATCGCCTTTCGAGGTTCGTACCGTAGGCCATAATCGGCCAACTCATCGGCCCATTCGGTCATCCTGGTTGAATGATTTCGCCCCTAGATGACTTTGCGGATTGGTTGGCCAGTAAGAACCGTGATGGGATGGGGGTGAAAGTAAGGTTTCAGCTTTCTGCTCTCCACTACCAATGAATACACAAGTTTTTCTAGCATTGAATACCTTGACTCCGCCACTCTATATGTGTGACTAACAAAATAGACTTGGAATTGAGTTTTGCTTCTTTCTGCGACTAATACTGCACTTAAGGTGTACTCTGATACCCCTAAATATATGAACAAGGGCTCTTTTGGTAAGGGCGATACTAGCTTTGGGATCTCCGCTAGGTGTTTCTTTAGGTGCTGGAAGGCCGTTTCCGCCTCTTCGTCCCACTTGAATGTGGATCTCTTCAAAGTTTGAAAGAAGGCCAGGCTCTTATCCGTTAATTTAGATAGGAAATGCCCCAAAGCCGCCATGCACCCCGTCAATCGCTGTAATTCTTTAACATTTCTGGGAGATTACATGTCTAGTACTGCTTGTACTTTGTCTGGATTCGCCTCAATGCCTCTTTCATCCGCAAGAAACCCAAGGCATTTCCCACCTCGAACGCCAAAAACACATTTCTGGGGGTTGAGCCGCATGTTGTACTTTCTCAATGATTTTAATGCTTCCCTGAGATCAGTAACATGGTCAGTCTCAAGTTTACTTTTGACAATCATGTCATCTACATACACTTCAATATTCCGGCCAATCTGACCGTCGAATATTTTATTAACCAACCTCTGGTAAGTAGCCCCGGCGTTTTTAAGGCCGAAGGGCATCACCTTGTAGCAATACACTCCTTGATTGGTAATGAAGGCAGTGTGTGCTTGATCTGCCTCAGACATGGGGATCTGGTGATAGCCAGCGTTGGCGTCCATGAAACTAAAGAGGGCATGCCCTGCAGTAGAATCAACAAGCTTATCAATTTTGGGAAGTGGATAAACGTCCTTCGGACAGGCCTTGTTAAGGTTTGTAAAATCCGCACACATGCGCCACGTACCATTTGCCTTCTTGACCAACACGACGTTAGCCAGCCATTCGGTGTATTGGCATTCTCGAATGAACCCTGCTTCGAGCAGCTTCTTCACTTCCACAGATGCCGCCTGACATCGTTCTCGCCCTTGATGGCGCAATTTCTGCTTAACCGATTTGTAACCCTCCTTAATTCCTAACTTGTGCTGCATTATCTCTAGAGAGATACCCGGCATTTCATTCGCCGAGAAAGCAAAAACGTCTCGGTACTCTTGCAAAACGCCAATGATCTGAGCTTTTAGCTCCTTCTCCAAATTTGCCCCCACTCGTACTGTATGTGTTGGATCTTCGTCAATCATGACTTCTTCATGGCTATCAACAGGTCGTGGGCGAGAATAATGCTTTGGGTTTTCGGCAATGTATACATCCATCGGGGCCGCCGTGGTATCACGCTCACTTTCTTTTCGCTTTCTGCTACTGGATGGGGAATCTGCTGTCGTTACCCCCCGCAGGCTGTTAACATAGCATTCCCTTGCGGACTTCTGATCGCCATATAGCTTTCCCTCTCCTCCGTTATCTGTTTCAAACTGCAGCAATAGTTGGTATGTGGAGATTGTCGCCTTTACTTGATTAAGTAAGGGGCGCCCAATGATAACATTGTATGGCAGGGGGATATTGACTACGATGAATTTAATCATCAATGAGCGCCCATGTCCTTTCTTGCCCAGTCGTACTGGCAGGCGAATCGTGCCCTTGGAATACACATTCTGCCCGCCAAAGCCTACCAACGGTTGGGACAAAGGCTCGAGCTTCTCATCGCCACACTTCAACTGCTTGAGGCACTCATATGTGATAATGTCTTAAGAACTTCCCGAATCAACGAGTACCCGCCGTACTCTCGCATTCACTACCTTTAATTCTATGACCAACGGATCATCATGTGGTAAGCTAACTGGGTTGGAGGATTTATTGTCAAAAACCATAGTTGGGCAAGGCGGTGGGAAGGATTTTTTTCCATCCATTGCCTGGTACCTTAGTTCATATAAGTGCTGCTATCTTCCTTTGTTGTTGGGGCCGCCTGACGCCAATCCACCAGCAATTACTCCCACCATAACGTCAGTGTCATCGCTATTAGCTGGCTTTTTCTTCTTGGCGTTCTCTTTGTTAACATACTTGTTGAGCTTGCCCTCATCAGCCAGCTTATCCAAGGCCCTTTTTAACTCGTCACAGTTCCGAGTAGTATGGCCACAATCCCTGTGGTATTCACACCACAAATTCTTGTTCCTTCGATTTTCAGATGTTTGAATAGGTCGAGGCTTTGGGAGCATATTACTTTCTTTTATGTCAAGAAAGATTTCTCTTCGGTTTACATTGTACCGGGGATCAACGCCATCATCTCGCCATTTTCTCTTCTTGTCGCCCCCTTGATTGTCATCACGTCGATCACCATTACGTTGATCGCCTTTGGAGCGATCTCGCTTATCATCTGCCTTCTTCTTATTGGGGGGGATCGCCTTGATTTTCTTCCGAGGCACGCATGTACCTCTGCGCCATTTCCATGGCAGTTGAGTATTTTCTCACATCTTGGATCATTAAATCTTGCTTAAAACGCGCTGGACGTAGTCCAGTCAACAGGGACGCAAAAGCTACTACATCTTCCAAATTTGAAATCTTTAAGGATTCTGCGTTGAATCGTTTTATGTAATCCTTCAAGCTTTCACCTGGTTCTTGTTTGTAACTCATCAAGGCTACAGTTGTAACCTCATGACGTTTTGCAGCAATAAACTGCTGTCGAAATAGGGCCTCTAATATTGTAAAATTTGTGACAGATCCCGAAGGAAGTTCACTAAACCAAGTAAGCGCCATGCCTTTTAAGGTAGTTGGGAAAAATTTGCACCAAGAGGCTTCACACTCCGTCTGGACGCCCATCTGCGCCTTGTAGCCGGCCATATGATCATCTGGATCTGTTGTTCCATCAAACGGATCCAATGTTGAAATTTTCACCTTCCTTCTGTCAACAATATCAAGAATCTCTCTGTTGAGAGGTGTCCGAGAAGTAAGAATTCCTCGAGGAACACTTTCAGCCACAGTCTCAGATGTCTCTTCGTCAAAACTCTCTCCGCGCGATCGCCTGTGTCTCCTAGACCGGTGAGTAGTAGTTCTTCGAGTTGGCGATCGCCGAGTCGTACGTCTTCTGGTGGGAGAGCGACGAGTGGGGGATCGCCGAGCTTGTGACCATCGGGTTGGTGATCGCCTTGGTGAATGGACTCTGCTAGTTTCCCCGCGCTCTCGCCTCCTGTTGTTGATTATCTCTCGTGCATCGCGAATAACTGTTGTGGTCGCCCTACTCCTAGGCGCCACTACTGGTCCGTCACGCCTGGATCCAGGGATAGGCGATGAACGCTGCGATACCGTAACCCTTGATCGAACTCTGCTGGTCGCCCTGGGACTCGGAGGTGGCGATGGATGAGGGTGCCGTGCAGATTCCCAAGACCTGTTGGCAAAATTGAACGGACCACGAAGGCTCCGGACAATCTGTCCCCCATCCGCCATGGGCTCCCCGTGTCAATTATTCACCGGTTCTGCACGGATTGGAGGCGCTTGCTCTGGAACTGGCGCTGGCCTAGGATTTTCTTGAGGCACTCCTGGAATGGCTCGTTCCAGGTCAGCAAAATGAGCGTCAAGTCCTCTGATGAGTGCCGAAAATTGATGATCAAAATTCGCAGACAAGTCATTAAGATCTCTCCTCATCACCAATTCTGGCGGTTGAACTGCTTCTTGATATTGAGACTAAACATCTGCAAAATTTCTGACATTCGTTTCTGACGCTGCTGATGATTCAACATCTGTGTTCCTGCGACTCCTTGTTATGCGTGCCATCATTGACTTCTTGATCTTGTCCCCACAGACGGCGCCAATTGTTCAAGGTATCGAAAACCTAGAATCTAAAAATAGGGAATTCAAATCACGTTTGTCAGTTCTTGAATGTTTCGTCGGGAAATTCGCCGGAAACACGTCGGAGATGCGCGTCAGGCGTCCTGAAGAGAGGGAAAAAGGAGTCAGAGGGCCCACGAGTTTGTACCCTGGGGACCACCTCCGATGCTTAAGTCAGCAAAGGGAGGAGAGAGAAAAAGTAAGAGAGAGAGAGAGAGTTTTGAGAGAGAAAGTGTGTACTGATGTCAGAAATCACAAAAGTTGGTCCCCCGATTCTATGGTCCTCAATCCTATTTATAGGCAATATGAGGGCATGATCGTAATTTGGCTAACCATCAGAAGGATCTAGAAGATTTCCTAACAGAATTCTGTTAGGCTGCTTCTCCAAGAAGCTATCTTCTGTTGACTGGTTAACGCAATCAGTAATGGCCTTCCTGTAATTATCCATTGGGCCTGGCCCAGTTTCAGGTGGGCCGGAACAGTTTTAATATAAACATGAATATTTGTATTGGAGATGAACATTTACCATTCTGAAAAAATAAAGTTATTTTACCTGTAAATTTTGAAAAATACTAGATGGTGACAAAAAGCCCACTTGTGATCAAACCAACGCGAGTAATGGTGAATTAAGATGATGGCAGGTTTTTTTTTTTTGTTAAGGGTATTTTTGTTTTTTTTTTTTTTGGTGCATTAACATGAGACCTCTCAACAAAACATGAATCTCTATTATAATATAAATGTGTAAACTATATACCAAGTTTACTATGTGCTTATTAAACTTTTTAGATGTTAGTTTGTTAGTAAAGACTAGAGATTAAATAATTCTTATAAATGTATATTGGTCAAAAAAAAAATTTAAAACTTAAAAGTTGGGGAAATTACAATTTAATAACTTATGTATGGATATATGAATGAAATAGCTAATTATAATATAAGGAAAAAAATTATTTAAAAAATAATACTCCATCCATTACGTTTTATTGACAACTCTTAGTATTATTTGAGAGAAGTAAAATATTCAACTATTACCAATAAAATGTAACGGAGGGTGTATGTTTTTAAAATTTTGGATATCGGATAATTGAAGTATCCGATCCGAAAAATTTCTTTATTTGAAGGTTTAGGCTTTGAAAATGTTTTCTTTAATTGGACAAAGAATGAGACTTTAGTTGGACAAAGAAGAAGTAATGAAGATGGGTTCGAGAGGGGGCTGGAGCAAAGCAAATGGATTGATAATTTGAGGTATTTCGTTTGTTTTCTTGTGTTTTTGCTAGAATTTCGTTTGAGTTTGTTTGATATTGATCTGATTTTGCATCAATTAGGTTGTTATTAAATACACATTTTTGAATTTTTTTGTTGGGGTTTTTTTTGGGTATTTTTGGGTGGAAGAATAAGAGAATGGGTAGAAAAAAAAAGCAAAAAGTACAAAATAGGAGGGAAGTTGGAGTAATAGTCGCATTAATGGGAGGTGTAATACACCCGCGCAAGAAATCACCCAAAAAAGAGCAAGTCGATGCCAGAAAGTTGACTTTTTTTGTTGGAATTTCAATTAAGGTGTCCTTTTTAATACAAATGATCATAAAAAGCGTGTTTTTTTTTTAAAAAAAAAAACACTCACTCATAAAAGATGTTTTCTTACGTAAAAACCAATTTATTTAGTTGTAGTGTGAAATTAAGCTACTGTATTAACAAAATATCTATCAAGGTTCTAAACTTCCAAGTTGAAACACCACCATCCATCTAAAAAAAATACTCCTTCCGTAACATAAAGCTTGCAACACTTTCTAAGTTTCTATATTTGTGTGTAACAAAAATCTTACAAGAATTGTACAATTTCCGTTATTTGTTAAATTATTAGTGACAAAATTACCATATTCTTGAACCATTTTTGCTAATTATTTTGTTCTTTTCTTGTCATATTATTTCCTTCATTTTGTTTTTGGAACCACTTAACCAATTCACTACCTAACTCGTTATTAACTTATTTTATAGTGAAAAGAGTGATAATACAATGGTTGCATCTAAAGCAATAGTATAAACACATTACACACACGACATACACGTGTTATAATATGCTCAATTTCAACTAAATAAAGACTTTGTCAAAGTGAGACACCGTTTATATGCTCAATTTCAATGATTTAAACAATTCATTCAGTCAAACGACTCACGCGTTGACTCAAGAGTTATTATTTTTTTGTTAAACAAATGAAAGTACGAAATAACACTCAACTGAATATTTTTGTAATTCCAATTGAAATTATTTTTCTTATTGAATTTCTTTTACTACAATCAATTAAAGATTGAATCTCTTTTTTACTGAAAAGAACATTTTAGTACTGAACTAAATTGAACTTGTGTATACTAAAACTTATTAAAATATGGTAAGCAAAATTGGGCCTTAATTAGGCCCTGTTTTCGTCAACTGAATTTTGTTGAACTAAACTTATTTTTACTAAATTGAACTTATTGGTACTGAATTGAACTTATTTTTACTGAACTGAACTTATTGGTACTGAACTGAACTTATTTTTACTGAAACCTTAACAAATTTCTTAAGGATTAAACTTATTTTTACTGAACTGAACTTATTGCTACTGAACTTAACTTATTACTACTTTTTTTTTTTACAAAGAGTGAAAAAGAGTTAGTTAATCCCTCATACTATTACAATCTAGGTGAACAGAACTACTAGAAATTATCGAAAAACAATGGAAATAGTTTATTAGATTACGGGCAGCACGTCTCATCGAGTCATTGCGATCTCCGTCTTCTGAGATAAAATGAGGGACAAAGCTTGCATCTTGGATGGACAGATTGATATGGATCAGTCGTTCACGAATTAGGTTCCTTAGAGTGATGTGAAGTCCCTTGGTGATTGCGTGGTAGCGATGCGTGGCTTTGAAATCGTAGTGTTGTATAGCTTTACCTCCTACAGAACTTTGTATTTTATAGATCTCTGGTCTTATTTGTTTAACCTTTAGTGTGACTTCGGTGGTTGGGTTGGTACAATCCTTTTCAATCAGGGCTACTATACCTTCCTTTTGTTGTGTGCGTAAGTCCGGTTCTTAGCCTTGGTAGCTTTGCCGTAGTGTGAATCTGTTTCCTGTTGGCTGCTCTTGTGCTTAATCTTGTCCAGCATGTTCTGTGGGTTTGTAGTTTTTTGCTGGAAAAGGATACTATTTCTCTCTTTCTAGATTTCCTGAAGAGTGACGAGAAATCCTAGTGTGCACTTCTGTTTGTTTGATATGTCCCTACCAAAGTAGTTTAACCAATTTGTAACTTATTACTACTAAAGTGAACTTATTTTTAGTTTTTTTTACTAAAACTTATCTAAATAAGTTGACGAGAACATGACTTTAGTGGTATATAAATATATAATTAGGCTATCATATAAGTCTAAAATTGTTATAGTAGTAACTATTGTACGGAGTAATAAAAAATACATGGTTAGACGATAGTTAAAAGTTTTTGGCAGTATCTTGTCCCTCTTCATCAAACTTCAAATATCTCTAACCGAGCCAATGTATGATAACCAACCGAACCGATGTATGATATTGTCCATCTTGAAATGTTTTCGACCACTATGTTCATGAATTTTTTTTTTTGTGTAAATGAGTCATGTATATTTTTCGTATATTAAAACGATACAAATTATAAATAGTGGGGTCAAAATTTCTAACCTATTATATACATGTGATCAATCTTAACCTTGAGGTTAAAATCCCATCGTTATTTCCACTATCTTTATGTACATTTATTTATCTAGCTAAATATTTGGTCATTTATAGAAGACAATAACTCGGTTATATACACAATGCAAAAAGATAATTGAACATTCATCAAATTCAACAGGTAGCAAGTAGTAATACATTGATTTATAGAAGATGAAAAGACAATTGTATAAGATGAAAATAAAGAGCAACAATTGGATAGGCGCCTAATTTTGGGTTAGTTAGCATATTGTATTATGAGAATATTGTACAATGAGCTTAACCATGCTTCTATGAATATGAGTTAGCGCATAAAATTCTAAAATCATTATAAAGTAACAAAAAAGTTAATAAATATTGAGATAAAGTAACGTAAAATTTAGATTAAAATTCATATTATCTTCAATCAATTTTGTCAATTCATTATTTTGTGGCATCAGAGATCAAACATTTTCTATCTCAATCTAAATGGAATTAAACTATACTCAAGCTCGAAAGTTTCCAGCAACTTTTTGTACACGTATGATGTTAAACCAGCTCATTTAGAGAAGTCGATTCGACTTGACCTATGTATAGACTATACCTAAAATGCAAATCATAAGTGAATTTTCACTTAGAATACAGAGTAATCATTAAAGATGAACCTTAAGCGAATAATTTTGTTGAACCAAATTTTAACCAAACACACAAAAACACACTAACCGTTGGTTAGCATATTGTATTTGTATCATGTGAATATGATCTTCTTTTTATCACAAAAAAAACACATAAAAAATAAAATAGAAATACAATAGATGCTTTGAAGACAATACCACGGAAGGTACGCACCACGTAACCTTACAGGTCAGATTGGGAGAGAATACAGTTAACCCAGAAAACCCAAAACCAACAACAAAAGATTACATTACAATTTAGACATTCCCTTATTTTCAGAAGGGTTGCCTCCAAAAGATAAATTAGAGAGAGAATATAATCTTGTTTGTGTGATCACTTTTCTGGGGTTATAACCCAGATTTTTGATTCACAATTTGGGATTTTTTTTTTGAGTTGGGTTTTTCTGGGATTGCTCTAAATTTGCTTGTTTTTGAGTGTTGTAAAAGATTGAAACAAAAAAATTGAAAAAAGTTTGAAACTTTCTGATTGTACACATGTTGAGGTCAGAAGATAGTGATCAAGCAATTGATTTGAATGTTGAACCTGAATCATGTGTTCCTTGTTCTATTTGTCTTGATTTGGTGACTTTTGGTGGGGAAAGATCCAGAGCTAAACTAAAATGTGGACATGAATTTCATCTGGGTAATTTTTAAATTTTCATTTTTCAGCTTCTTGTTTGTTGAATTTGTTTTTTTTGGGAATTTTGATTTTTTTTTTGTAGTTAAATTAAAATGTTGCTTATATTGAACTCTTAGTTTGGCAAAGGTGTTTTATATCCATCAATCATTGTTTTTTGAATTTATGTGCTTTTCTTATATTTTTTAGCTGTCAAATTTGAGGAATTGTGTGCAATCATTGGATTAGTTTGACAATCTGGGTTCTTTCATGGTTATGTTACTAGAATTATTTGGCATTTGCTGAAGATGGTGGAGATGTTGCATGTGTGAGTGTGAACACCATCTCCCTCACTCTAGCAAGTATCATTGGTTTGTGTTTGCAATACATTTGATCTTGGTAGAGCTAAGGACTGTAATTGACCAACGGCGTAGGGGACATTGTGCAAGCCTTGCATGTCCTCTGGTGTCATGGACTCATGGTTCTTGTGAGAGCTGTAGTATAATCAGCGTGTGGAAATTGTTGGAGTAGTCTCATAAAAACACATCTTTGAACTTGTGTGTCAATTTGGGCTGTATTGGAAACATATGTGTGTCATTGGTAGGTGTTTTTATTGTTTTTGTCATTGAATGATTCAGCTGACAAAGGGTTCTCTGATCTGTTTATCTAGCTAATAATTGGTTGATCAATTTTTTAAACACATGATCCTGTCATTTGGGGTTGCACTGCATTCACAGTTGCATTGCATTGCATTGCAGAGCATGCATCATGCATGATATGAAGTAGTGCTTCTTTTGAGTTATTAGATTTCAGAACAAATTACTTGTGCCATTGTAACGTTGAAAAGGTACTTTTAAATTTTAATGGTGAAAGTGCCCCTTTTTTTTGCTTGTAAAATATATCTGACATAGTGGCATCACTTATAAAATCGTTGCCTTTTAACTAACTTGGAAATATATCTTGCACGGAAATAAAGTTGAAGGTATAAAGTGGGGTGTAGGCATCTGTTTTATTCAGTACCAGTTTGAAAGAAAACTTTTTTAAGTTCATTGGCGGTGAGACATGCTCAACTATGCAAGAATTCAATGAGCTAGTGTCCTGGAAATTTT
This sequence comes from Bassia scoparia, assembly GCA_008642245.1. Lineage (NCBI taxonomy): Eukaryota > Viridiplantae > Streptophyta > Magnoliopsida > Caryophyllales > Amaranthaceae > Bassia > Bassia scoparia. Next base: position 119,045 of record SNQN01000582.1, read on the forward strand.
GTGATTAAGCTTACTTCGTATCACTGTGGTTGTATGCCTGATGTCTTATATTATAATTTCATGAGTAGCATGGAGCATCTTAGTCGAAGTTTCCCTATTGAAGTTTAAATAAGGAAGGGTTTATCTCAGTTAATCTGTTTGAGACTGGACGTGTTGTGTTTCCTTTAGGAACTCATGTGGCTCTTATTTGAGAATTTGATGTGGTGTTTTAGTGAGGAAAGTGTGCACTTTAAAACATGTTGTTACACTGATGTTGAAGTGAAAGGATTTGATAACACTAGCATCCTCTTCCATGTGCTAGGCAGAGGAAGTTCTTGTGCTGAAAAGGAAGACCTATTGCATGATCAATTTAAATATTTAGGCCTATGTTGGAGTATTAGATTTCATTAAGGAGGGAATAACTTCTGTAAAGAATTTTCATTCGTAACGTGGATGGTTATCCAATTAATGTGTGCTCTCGTTGCAATCTTTCAAATAAATTTTATCTGGATGTGTCATGTGTGGGGTGATGTGTTTGAAGCTTCAAACCTCCAATGTCATAAGATTTTAGTATTAGTTTTATGGGAGATGTGTCACTTTTTAGGCGGCTATCTTTTTGCTAAATGTAGATGGAGCTATGTTACATAGACACGGATTAAGTGTCTACTCAGATATGGGTGTCCGAGTCGGACACTTGGCTATTTTATAGAAAAAACGTGAAGTTTATAGTTTAAAATGGAGTATTCGGGAGGAGTGTCGTGTCCGACACGATACGATACGACACCCAATTTTTGAGGTACATGAGGGTGTCTGGGTAACAAAGAGATGGAGTATATATGGAAGGATGTTGTTCTTAGAGATAGTTGCCGTCTTGCCGATATTATAGAAGTATAAATTAAACGTTGCAGTCTCGATATTCTTTCTCGTTCTTTGAAGATAATGTCAAATAGGAAACTTTGTTGATCAATTTTATTCTTAGTTGGAGAAGCTTTGCTTTCAAGTGGTGATTGGATCCACTGGTGGCTTCTTTTATTTCTTTTGTTTAAGTGGGTGGATTCATATGGATAAAGATGAGCACTTGATTCAAAATCTGAGGTAGAGTGTGCTTTCTTACCATCACAACTCAGGAGAGGTTGGGTATTTATGCTCCAAACAAAGAATGCACTGCTTCAAAGTATATAATATTGAAAATTTAATCCATCTCGGGTATCCAAGAAAAGAAATTCATTAAAGTTCAACGGAAAGGTATAATAGCATAAAAGCCCAAAATTCCTGGTAACGATTTGATTTTTCCAAATTGACCCGGAAAATATTACATAATCCTCTTAAATTCAGCTGATCAAGTGCAATTTCTTTGCTATGCTGCTTTTTTTGAGTACTATTTTACCTGCCCTTTCAGTTTTCAGCTTCAAGCATTTAGTCGGTGAACAAATGTCTTGTATAAGTAGGTTTACTTCTTGAACTGAATACTTTAGCCACTTTGTAAAAGATAATGAAGTTGAGGAAAGATGTATAGAAAGGTCAAAAGCCGCGAAAGGTGCTAGGTGGAGGAAAAGTAGCTTATATCTCGATTTTTTGTCATCCGTTGAGACCGATACTTGTTTTCTTAGTGTTTAAAAAACATTGTTACATATTACGAATCTATAGTCCTAATTATGGAAAGTTATATTGGCAAGTAAGTTTTGGTGTGAAGGAGACTGAAGCATTTATAAGTGTAGAGAGTTTGGAGCCGAAGTGTTTGGTTCACCCTTTTGAGAATTTATCGCCTAATAAATGCTCTACACAACCAATATAGATAATAAGAGAATCCTTGTAATGCCAATATAATATGCTCAGRATGAACGAAGGGAGATGCATTAAACATTTATAATATRGAAACACACGTGGTTTCCAAAATATTTTWCARCCATATAATGTTCTTTGTCATGATCTTTGCTGCAGATTGTATTGGTTCTGCTTTTAACATGAAGGGAATGATGCAATGCCCAAATTGCCGAGAAATTGAGAAAGGCAGTTGGTTATACGCAAGTGGTTCCACAAATTCATCTCCAGAACCAGGCCTAGATGACGGGAGTGTTGATAACTATCCCTTCTACTTCACTTTTTCTGAAATGGTAACTCCAGAGTATATTTCTTCTTTCTTTTTTTCTTGCTTTTGGTATGAATATATTTTACTTCATATTAATCATATATGACTACATTGACTAGCCTGTCTCACCAAAGATACACTAATATAAAAATGGGACCGATATTTCATGGAAGAATTTTACTAGGGATAATTTGATGAGAGTAATCATTATGTTGTAAATGTTATCCACTAGGTTTTGTTGTTTGGAAACGATTATTTTTTTATGTTTTTTGTTTATAGTATTGGTAAGAGTAATATAAATACAGAAGATATGTTAATATGATTTTGTTACATATGTCAAAGTAGGAGAATCCACAATTACAAGATATTGTAGGTCATGAGGTATTTCATCTTTTCTCGTCAAAAAAAGAAGATTTTGATACATATGGAGACGGAGTTACTTAATATGAAAGAAATAGCTCTCTAAAATTCTGAACTAATGCTATTTAATCCAGCTTTTGCAGTGAATTAGAATGGTTAAAAAGTCTAAAATATGTATCAGACTTCTTATGTAGTGCACGCACGCTTTTGCTGCAGGGCTAGTAGTTGTTTTGACATTAGCCTTTGTATGATGGCTAGTTGTTTTGACGGTGGACTTTGTTGGTATAATCACAATGCGTAAATATAATTGGCTAAGTTAAATTATCCATTTTTCAGCCCATCAACTAGGGATTAAAGTTTCTAACTACTAGCTTGACCATTTGACTAGAACGATGCATTAGCTTGGTAAAGCAAATTAGCTTGACAAAAAGGAAGCACATGGTTGGTTGAACTCAATAGATTTATCGGCAAGTGTGATTCATTAAATGAAAAGCTCATAGCTAACCGTTGAAGTAAAAATTAGCTAGAAATAAAAATGACTGGTACAATAAAGGTGGCAATGTTTAATTTTTCCTCTTGCAAGTAATATCTTGTTGAAAACTCAAAATTTTCAGTTTCATTCTTTTTATTTCTGAGGTTTGTACATTGCATGATGCTGTCTTTAGAGAAAGTTAACTGTGTTAAGATATGTCTTAAAGATGATTTTTTTCCTTATTTCCGGTGTATCGTGTATATGAAAAGAATATTAAACCATCATATTAAATTCCTGCATGTTTTGTTTGCTGCAGCCTTATAGAGTTCACATTTGTCCATTTCGTGGATTCACACAAGTCCATCCATCTTCTCAGTAAGCACTTTCTCTCTCATAGGTTCCTTTCTAAGGTATCTGCTTTCTCTGCTAGAAGTACTCATTTTCTTTCTTTCTTTCTTACTTTTTTTTTCTTTTTTTTTCTTTTTACTTCATCTGGAAATTTACAATAGCTCTCACTCCCACTCCTACTCCCACTCCCACTCCCACTCCCACTCCCACTCCCACTCCCGTTCGTGCTCCCACTCCTACTTTAAGAAGGAAAAGAAAATACAAAATTTTACCTGGCATTAGAAATTTAGAAGTAAGTTCTTCACAAATTTTGACTCAGTTGATTCCTCCATGGCAATGCTTTAGAATTCTACAACGTATTAAGACTTCTAGCCTTTTTTTAATGTTAAGAAAACATGTGAACTTGGTAAAGAAGCGCCTTGCTTTTACTTCATATAGTCTTGGGTTGTGTTTGGTTGATTTTGTTTTTGTTACTCTTCAATGATCTATTCTCTTGATTCTAGTTTTGGATGCCATGAAAAATCTATCCCTTCACTTCTTATAAAAATGAATATGAGAACAAATTTACAAAACCAAGTGACATTTATCTATGTGGTGTCAAATTAATTATATCCACAGTCAGTAATTACATAGAGAGATAGCTTTCATAAGACTATTGATAGCCATCTGTTACTTCACTAAATCACTATCAATAAGATGAGTGAAAACCTAGATAGCTTCATGAGTGGTTGAGCTTTTTACTCCAAATACCTCTCTACACAAGTAGCAAGTCTTTTGGCTCCATCGGAAGTGTGAAAATTCATGTCCTAAAAGATTTTGCCGTTTGTCGTTTGATGTATGACACATTATGGAAGCACTGCTTTAGAAAATTTGYTCTATTAACASGACCGTTAYCTTGGGTCCATTYGGAGAAAGMAATATCTCATGAAGTAATTGAACTTTGCAAGGGAGTGGATATCGAAGTTAGTTCCTACCTTATATCTATCATCTGTCAAGGTCTAGATGGTTGTCCTTTAATAATCCAGTTCCTACCTTATATCTATATCTGTCAAGGTCTAGATGGTTGTCCTTTAATCATCCATGCTGTAAAAGAGGAGTGAAGAAGGGGGTGGGCAGATATCCAGGGATGATGGTTTCAACATTATTTTATACTTTAACCTGTTTTTTCCTTATCATTGTACTTCCTTCCTCTGTCTATCCACTTCCACTTATTTCATAAACATTCTCAACCAATGCTCTTTAAGATTCGTGCGAAAGTCAACTAAATTTTATTTGAATGACTAAGGGGAGACATCATGATTTTTTGGTTGTATGGTGATGAGAGTAGTGTAGGCTTATTTTGTAGCCCATTGACTATGCATATTACAGGGAATGTGGAATTGTGGACAAGAAATGAATCCTAAATTATAGGATGACTGACCCTTATATACGGTTATACCCAGCCTGAATTCTTTTCTGAGAGGCAGAGCCGCCGAAAAGATGTGTTTTGGGTCCATCAGTTGGTAGTTTTGAGAAATTTCATATCAGATCCACAAGTACTTCCCTATCCATTGCTATTGAATATCTATTTCATTACTAGTTTTGATCGTAAAATTTAATCGGCTAGAAGAAAACCAATTTCAATCACTTTATAGAAGAAAACCCTTTCTGGTAAAGTGTTTAATAATAGCATTAGTTTGGAAGGCTAGCTTGTTATGCTCTGTTATCCCAGCCATTTATAACGGTTTCTGTTACATGTGCCAGATTTGTTTGAGCATATGACCTGGAATTTTTCTGTTTGATTTGGTTTTGCAAGATTTGGTGTCGACTCGTGACTCTTGATGCTAAGTGAAGGCAGCTATCAATATCAGTTTGGGCAGGAATTTTTGTTATGACTTATGAGTTATGAGAGAGTGACATGTGTCTTACTTGGGGAAAATATGACCTCAGCATGTTCTGTTTTAGTAATATAGCATAGGTTATCTCAATAGTGCTATGGAAATTCAGTTAAGTTGGTGAGGCATCATGATTAGATTTATAAATGAGAATTCTCCGCTTTCATGGCAGACTTTTATGGTTATAAGGGGATTTATAACAACAAATTGAAGGAAGTTGCACCACTATTATTCAGATACTCTAGCTTAATGATTTCCATTTATGTCATTTTAGGTATTTTATGAAGGGATCATAGGTCAAAATAAAATATTTTTTCATACTTCACATCATAGAAGGAACACACATTTTGGAAGTTTCCTGAAGCGTTATTTAGGTGAAAGCCATCATCAATTTCTGGCCATGAACTTGTGAGCACTGTGCTACTATTTGAGAATAATTGACATTGTCATCATACACTCTTACTCCTACATTGTGTGTCCTAGAGTCTAGACCCTCCAACATCCTTCTTTGATCACCATTGACTGCATTTTATATGGCTTTAATCTGTTGCCAGTTCTATTATTTATTTAATCAAAATTATACTATTACTAGCCATGCATCAAGCGTCGTTGAGACCCGATATCCAACTTTGGATTTTTATCTGCTTATTCTGTCATCAAGAAGCTAAATGAATGAGGCTGGCTAAACAACTCCTGCTCCACCTGTAATTTGGGTGAATTGGATTTTTGCAGAATGGAGGTCACCTTATCTAAATTTTTTTTAATTATAGTCATGGTCTGTTTTAGCCTTATGGAAGTTGTCTTGCATGTTTATGGCAACTTCTTTTTCGACTGAAGCATGTGAGAATTGTCTCCTCAGCCAAAGTGTCCCAAAAAAATTCCACAGCAACCTCTTCCTGTTTGGCTATCTGTTCACCTCATTATAAGTTTCCTAGCAATCTCTTCCTGTTTGGCTATCTGTTCACCTCAAGGCTACAATTTGTTCATTTTTCTTGCATTAGCTACCTTTCAATGTCCAACAAGGTTACATCTCCGAACATTTGACAAAGTGGTTTTAAGACTAATTCACAATCTTCACATTTATGCATATGTAAAGTGGTTGAGGTTTTAGATTTGGCACTGGCAATCAAAGATTAAGGTGATATGAAGTATTTCTGTGACATATGTGTTACACTATATGAGCAAGAAGAAGAAGGCTCACCGCTAATTTCTTAAACTAATAGCTAAATTGATCTTCAAATGCTGCACAAAGTTTGATCGTTTACACTGCTCTATTCCTAAAATTACAAACTAAGTGGATTATAGAATACATATAATAGTCCTTATAGTTACCGTTTGCCAAATTACCAGGTGTCTAATTTGTGACCCAGAACTTTTCCCTTTCAGAAATGGAAAAACAAATCATCTGTAGAACCTTTGTGGTACATTGGGCAGCAGATGTTTTGGGTATTCATGCTGAGGATTGAGATCCTTAGTATCATATCATTCATTTATGGATCTTTTGTATCATTAATGTGAATTTTCTTTCMCTTTRAGGTCAAGCCTTGGAGTTATGAGCTCTTTGGCCCCAATGGTTACCCACCAACCTCCTGGTGCGGGCGGCCCTCACCCTCACGGATGGGTCCAATTTCAACACGCTTCATTTCTACCTCACCATCAAGCGTCGGGCCTACCCATGCCCATCAATAGCAGTGTTGGAAGATTCGATACTCAAAGAAGCATGCCCCGATTTGCTCCCCCAGGAAGAGTATACGATTCTAATCCCAGTTTCTCTCACTATGCAGATAGTACTCCCGTAAATTACTCTCATGCTTGGAGCAGAGATAATGTTCCTCATTTTCCGATGCCATAATGGGTTATATGTATATATAGCATTCTCGCCTCAAGCTCATCATGAACTTTTGTGACAATTATGGTCTCTGGTGGATTTTGCTTGAGGTCTGGTGTTAATATTTGTAGATCATGAATGCTGATGYCCCTGTTTTGGCATTTTAATCTGGAGTTTCACTGATGTAAATCTGGAAAATGATCATATGGCTCCATGATTTTGTACATTTTGGTGGACAATATGTTTTCTTGCTAAATGGAAAGTAAGTAATTAAAGCCTACTTTGGACAATTACATGTTTAGCACATTGTGATTAAATGACTGAGTTACCGTTTTCTTGACTATTAGAAACTTTACCTCATGGCTTCACCCTTATTTAGGAAGCCTGAAATTTTTGTCTTCTATGCCATAATGTGTCGTTAATAGTTATATGCAGTGATGTAATGAGAAATGATATTACAACAATTATAAACCATGACCTTGTAAAATTATGTTACATGTTATCATCTTTGATGATGAGAGGTTAGGATCGGTAAAGATTTCAACGGCGAAAATCCCATTTTGAGGCTGTGAAAGACTCTGGTGACTGCCCTAATTTTTTTGGGTATCAGATAGCATTCGGCATGTAAGTTTGGAAAAAACATTTGTGTGAAAGAGTTACCATAGAATGGCATTTTGTACATTTCATAATTTACAAAGTTGAGTGATATTATAAATATATTGTATGTCAGTAACAATTGATAAAGACTGATTATAACTAAAGTTTCCCCTGATTCTTCAGACACTGAAAGGGTAACACCTTTGCTAATCATTCACTCTTATCTCTTCACCAAAACATGTAGCCTAATCATTGCTAAGTCATGTTCCATTTTGATAATAGTGTCACTTTTATGTTACTAATAATAGTGACACTTTTGATAACCCTACATTCTATTTATTTCGCTTTCAAACTTACTAATATATTAGTAATGTAACATGGATAGTGAAGTTTTTCTGCAGTTCTCTACATTAATGAGTTGATATATATTAGGATTTAGGAGTGTTAAAATACTTTAAATTAAATCATAAAAGTTTATTATTAATGATGAGATAATACATCAATATCATTCTAGTCCAAGAAAAGCAAGTTTCAATTGCTATGCTCTTTTCTATCTGTAAATAATTGGAGATAAATAAAGGTAGAGGATGATAGATTGATAGTGGAGAGAACTTTAACACCATTTCTATCCATCTCACCGCCTTCACATCTTAACAAACTATCTTTTGCTTGCCATTCTCACAGCTTGGGTGAATAAAGGATATTACTAGTAGATTAAAATGTTAAAGATTACGACTCACAGAAAATTTCAATAAGCATTAATGGATAAATTGTATAGTACAATCGGTTGTATCTTGTATCTTGTTGGGTATAACATAATCATTTATATTCTATTTTTAATAATTTTTTCACTTGTAATTCCAATCAAACAAAAATAATGAATATGGTTATAACTTGCTAGGTACAACCGGTGATACCATGCACATTCTCATTAAGTGACTCAGAAAATTTGAAGCATATATATGGAAGAAGTTGTGGCGTGTCGGGTCCTAAAATCAAATTTGTCTCTTGGCATTCGACTCTAGGGTTATACAACGACCACTTTATGACCTACTACAAAGAGCTAGAGTGAGAGCAATCGAATATGATTGAACAACAACCATAACAATAGTGAAATGTTTGTGTCTGGAGATTGCGCTTGTGAAATGTTCTACTTTTGATTGCGGAAAGAGGGAAATAAATCATTTATAGGCAAAAACTAATCAAGAATCAAAGAGAAAGACAAATCAATTAAAAATTCAATTAGGATGAGTAAAGACTTATTGTTTTATGTAGGACAAGAAGGTTTCAGGATAATCTTTTGAAGCAACTTTAGAGACATGTAGTGCAATTCCAACAAGTCAAACACCATCAAATGTGCATATTGATTAATAGTGAGTTAGTGACAAACTTTTGTGGCATTAAAAATCAAATTTCAAGTTTTTTTTTTTTAAGATTGACCGCAGTTGACATATACTCCATCCGGTTTTTATTAATTGTTCCACTTTTTATTTTGGGATGTTTTCAATTAATTGTTCCAAACCAATTTGAAAATAACTTTATTTACTTTTTACATACTTTATTTACTCTAACATTAATGACTTACTACTTTTTAAAGTCAACTTTCATTACTTTAACCAATTTATTCACCCAAAATTATATTTTCCCAAAAATTTTCATTCACACATTTACTCTTTTACGTACCTAACTTACTCAATTTGTTTTACCTGACTTATTCATCTATTTTATCTAACTCAATCAACTCTTAAATAATGTACCAAATTGGTATGCAACATCTAATAGAAAACGGAGGGAGTAATAACCTTGGAATTAAAATCTAAATTTTGAGTTGACTTTTTAGTACAAGCTCAATCACATGCAAAGTTGAGAGCCGTGATACATGCAGCAGACTGCTGCATGGTACTGTTCATCTTATTTATTTATTTATGGGATTTTTTCCCATATACTCTTGACTTTTAGCCTAATAACCCATGTACCCCCGTGTTTTTAGAAACGCCTCATATACCCCCCACATTAGACAAAATAGTCCAAATACCCTTATTCTAACGGAAAAACTAACACCGTTAGTCTATTTCTTCAATTAACCTCTAATTCACTTCCATTAACCCCTAATCCCTTCTAAARTCATCTSACCCTCTCTYATCTTCTTACCCCCTAATCACTTCCATTAACCTGACAATTCATCTAACCTTCAATTAACCTCCCCATTCACTTACCTTCTTCATTCGTCCAAGTTAACACCAAGTTAAAGCAGAATCCATAATCAGAAATGGGTACCKAAAAGCTGATGATAAGTCTGATATTGACCTCAATCGCAATCTCCCTGATTTACATATCAACCATTCTGATAAACCCGACTGGATTAAAACCCACTTAGACAGCCATAGCAGCGACAACGGAGGAGACAYAGGGCAAAGGAGTGGGGCGCGACAACAYCAGCCAACAACACCACCAGCGAGTGGTYGTGGTTGGGCCGTGGAASAACAAAGGAAGAAGGGCGAGAGAGGGGAGCTARGCGGCAGCAGCAACAGCACCAARGCAGCCYCAYCGCTGTAGTGCGGCGGCGGCATGCCGCGGTGGGGGCGACGAAAAAGAAAGAGAAAAGAGGAGGAGTCGTGGTGGTGGTCGCTGGGCAATTTACCATCTTCAACTTCCTCAAATTCRTGTAAAACATTCAAGTAYAAAGCCCCAAAATATTCAAGCAAAAAACCCCAATTTTAATTTCGTGCTCAACCTGCTGGTGTTTYATGTTTGTGGGGTTTGCAATGTGACCCACAATTAGCAATTGAGCAATCAGATTTTGGTGTTTGTGGGGTTTGGTGTTTCTTCGGGTTTTTTTAGTTTGAATTTTGCTGGGATTAARGTTCATGGGTTTTATGGGATTTGCTGTTCGAATTTTTGACTTYTGTTTCATGRTGTGAGGTTTACAATTCGGTTTTGTTTTGTATTTTTAGTTTAATTTTGTTCGATTTTTTGGGTTTGAATTGGGGGGAGCTTGAAGGTTTATGAATTTGTGAAATGCTGGTTGAAGATGGAGATGAGTTTTGGGTTGAAGAGGGAATGAATAATTAGGGGTTAATTGAGGATTAATGGAGGAGAGGAAATGAATTAGGGGTGAATTATGTGTTAAATCCTAAGGGTGTTAGGATTTAACGGTTTTTGGCCTCATTAAGGGTATTTGGGTTATTTTCTCTGAAGTGGGGGATATATGAGCTGTTTCGAAAAACACAAGGGTATATGGGTTATTAGGCTAAAAGTCAGGGGTATATGAGGAAAAATCCCTTTATTTATTTTTTTTTTATAACAAATCATAGTGTGATTTTGTCATATCCTTGATTCATTTTATCATATCCTTGGTTCATTTTCACCAATCTTAGTGTGATTTTGTCATATCCTTGATTCATTTATGATAAGCACCATGTGCTTTTCTTGCATGTATTCTGCTACCTACTACTGCTGTGCTATTGGCTGTAATATTGTGTAGTGGTATGCACTAGGATAGTGATTGCAGATGTACTATGTACTTTGTACTTTTTCCTTGTTTGTTACTGCACTCACTTTAATGGTGCCATCTGTATTCTCTCTAGGTCTTTTCTAGGTTAGTTGTGTCATTGTATATATATAACAGCCTTCTCCTTGTAAATGATGTAACATTGGATGAATGTAATAGAAAATCATTCTTGAGTCGTCATACTTCTCATGGTATCAGAGCTAGGTTACTAAACATCCCTCAAATTGTCATTTTTCTCCCAAGATCAAATCTTTTTGCTTTTCTTAACCATCATTCTCTCAATCCCAGGATCAAATCTTTTTTCTTTTCTTAACCATCATTCTCTCAATCCCAGTTGCTGTTGATCTGAACAATGGCTAAGATCTTAGACATTATGAGTCCTTTGTACCTCCATCCTTCAAATGGGCAAAGTTTCATTTCTATGCAAAAGCTTACAGGATCGGGCAATTATAGAGAGTGGAGAAGGGAGATGGAGTTGGCACTGTTGGGCAAAAGAAAGCTGGGTTTTGTGACGGGGGTGTAGTGAAAGACAAGGAAGATGAACTCAAGAAGGAACAATGGGAAACCTGCAATGGGATGGTGATTTCCTGGATTACTGCTAACGTCAGTGATCCCATAAAGAGATCCATACTCTTCATGAGCTCAACCAAAGAGGTTTGGAAGAACCTTGAAGTCAGGTGTTCTCAAGTGAGTGGACTGAGAAAGTATAAGCTCTGCAAAGAGGTTTATGATCTCAACAGAAAGGAAAGTTTGTGTGTGACTATTATATAGCCATGAGTGCTTTATGGGAGGAAATAGATGGTCTCTAGATCTTCCCAAGCATTGCTGAACACACACCAGAAACTGCTGCTTACACTAATGTTGTAAAGGCAATAAGAGATGAAATGTGTTTGTTTCAATTTCTAATGGGTTTGGATGATGAATATTCAGGTGTGAGATCACAGATTCTTATGAAATCTCCACTACCCTCAGTTGAAGAGGCATGTGGTATGATACAATAGGAGGAAGCACAAAGGGACATTGTGAGTGCTGCTGATAAATCTGAGGGGGAGCCATTAGCTTTGACTGCAAACACCAAAGGTGTGAAGTATGAAAATAATTACAAGGATGTTGCTGCTGGAGGGTCTAATGTAGAGACTTGCTCAGCTTGTGGAAGAAAGGGGCATCCATCTGAGAGATGCTGGAAGATTATTGGATACCCAAAGCGGCACCCACTATACAAGAAGTAGAACAAAGCTAAAGAAATGGACCAGAAGGAAAGATCTGGGAATACGAAGGGTGGACCTTTGCTGGAAAAGCCTAAAGCCAGGAAGAGATCATCGGTCTTACTCCTGATCAGATACAACAGCTGTTGAAATTGCTCCCTTCATCATCATCCAAGGCTAAGGAAGGATATGACACTGAGGATGAAATGGAAGCAGGCTTTGCAGGTATGAGTCAAATTTATTGTATTAGCTCAGATTCAAAATTGTGGATTATTGATTCATGTGCCACTCATCACATGACTAATGCATTTATAATTCTGAAAAATCATGTCAAAATTCATAGCATGCCTAATATTGTCCTTCCAAATGGAAAATCCTCATGTGTCACATATATGGGTAATGTAAGCATTGGAATTGGGATAGTGCTGAAAAATGTGCTCTATGTCCCTGATTTCAAATATAATCTGCTGTCAGTTAGCAGATTGATAAAGGATGATGTTTGTTGTGTGATGTTTAAAAATGGATTCTGTATGATCCATGATTATGCCACTCACAGACCTAGAGTGATAAGGAAGAAGAAAGGAGGTTTGTTCTTTTGGAGCTCTGAAGATGGAAGTAGAATTGCTGAGAAGGATGAAGAATATGTAAATGGAAAGCATGATGTAATAAGGAAAAACAAAGTAGGAATTTCAGTTAATGTGTGTGAAAAACAAAATGTTGCAAGCAATGTTGCTAAGCTTGATGAATGTAATCTGTGGCACAACAGATTGGGACATGCTCCTTTGAATGTGATCAATAAGATAAGTGTTTGCCTTATTCATGTGTATCTAATACTGATGTGGGCCTGATTTGTCCCATGGCAAGATTTACAAAATTGCCATATAATCAAAGTGAATCTAATGCTAAGCAGATATTTGAGTTGATTCACATTGATATTTGGGGACCCTATAGAGTTGCTTGCAGGGGTAACTTCAAATCCTTTCTCACAACTGTAGATGATTGCTCAAGGGCAACCTGGATCCAATTGATTAAGGCAAAATTGATGCTTATGATGTGATTAGAAAAATTGTGTTATTTGCCAAGACATAGTTCAATGCGCAGGTCAAGCTCATAAGATCAGATAATGCCCTTGAATTTCAAGATGAAAATTGCAAAAGACTTTATAGTGAATTTGGTTGGGATCATTCATAAAAAATCTTGTGTTGAAAGACCTCAACAAAATGGTAGGGCGGAAAGGAGATTTTGGAAATGGCTAGGGCACACTACTACCAAACTAAGCTAGCTAAAACACCATACATATGGAACCAGTTAAGTCACTACACTGGTTTATTATCCTAAGACACAGGTTTATTAACCCAACTGGTTTCTTAGGTCATATATAAGAGACCACATATGTAAAAACACGTCTCTTAATATTATTTAGGAAAAAAAATGTAAATTTGGGTCCATATAAATTGTTACTCTTAATACTAAGGACAAGGTAGTACTTAAGTCTATATTAAAAGGAACAGGGTTCCCGTCAATAAAATAAGTAAATAAAAGGAACATGGTTCCTTGCTCTTCCTTCTAGTTCGTTCCATCACAAATAAAAGAAAAAACATTACCCCATAAATCACATCTTCCTGTTCGTTCCTTGCCCTTTCTTTAATTTTTTGACATGTCTCTCTCTCTCTCTTTTCCTTTTCTTCTTCTAGATCTAAGAATACTTTCAGACAAAAAAATTATAAATCCTCCTTTCTCATTATTCTCTCTAAATCCCAAAAAAAATCAAGCTTTCAATTCTTTGCATTTTTGCTCCAATAAAAGACTCAAGGTATGAGAATCTAGGAAATTTGTGGGTTTCTAAAAATTTCTTGATTTTTAGTTTCAATTTTACTGGATTTGATTATCATTTTTTCAATTTTGAATATTTGTTTTTATTTTCTGTATTTCGTTTTCTTTTTATGTTTTTTTTATTTTTTATTTTGGCTTTTCGTTTTCAATTATTTGAAGTTTCGGTTTCCTTTTATGTTTTTCAATTTCGAATTATTTGTTTTTATTTTCAGTTTTTTCGTTTCCAAATTTTTAAGATTTTTGATTTTCTATTTCTTTGGATTTCGCTTTCAGGGAATATGAAATCAGAATGACAATTAGGAAATACTGTGATATATTGGAGATCTAGATCGGTGCACTCGCCTCCGTCCTTCTCTCGATTGCGTCGCACTCACCTCCTTACCTAGACCGGTGTTGCACTTGCCTCCGTCCTTCTGCAGATCGGCGCCGCACTCACCTGCTTCTCCAAATCCCCGATATGATGCTCCGATAGTGCACTCTTGTGGGTGTTTTCTAGAATTTCCTTGCGGTTGCTTCTCCAAGACGTTTTTTTTGGTGTATTTTAAATAAATTAGTTGTAATTTGTAACTGTAAATGGTAAWWWWATTTTTTTTTCATTGTGTATGAAAATACTTTAGCTTAGGATGAACAAATAATGTTACTTTTGTATTGGAAATTTAATTAATCCTAAAAAATTAATAATAGAGAGACATTTATTTCATTTAATATGGAATTAATAATATGTATTGTGTATATTTGGAATATTGTGTACCGTATAAAATTATAAATTTATTCTACTGTGTACTGCAGTTTTAATTTTTTTTATAAAAAAAAAAACAACTGAGAAACCGGTTATCATGAAAACTGGTTTCTTTGTCCTTCATTTAAGAAATGAGTTCTTACGAAAACTGGTTTTTTAGGTGTATCAAAGAAACCAGTTTTAAATTTTAAATGGTTCCTTAAATCAAGGTAAAGAAACCAATTTTAATTTATAACCAACTCTTATATTAACCTAATAAACAAAAAAAAAAACCGGTTTCTTAATCTAAGAGACGTGCCAAATATAAACGTGTTGCAAAGTGGTCTCTTAAGCCATTTTTAACCGGCTTCTTTGCTCAATTTTGTAGTAGTGGCATTGAGATTTCAAGTTGGGTTACCACTTAGGTTCTGGGGTGATTGTGCTACAACTGCCACTCACATCATCAACAGGCTACCTAGTCAAGCTCTCAAGGGTAGAAGTCCCTATGAAATACTATTTGGGAAAAAACCAAATTATAATGAACTCATAACATTTGGTTGCCTGACATTTGCCTACAATCCAAGCATTAATGGGTATAAGATGAAACTAAGAGGAATCCCCTGTGTCTTCCTAGGATATCCTGAAGATAAGAAGGGATATAAAGTCATGAGATTGGATACTTTGCATGTGTTTGTGTCCAGGGATGTGATATTTATTGAAACTTTATTTCCATACAATCAGTCTCAATCTAGGGCGAAATACAGACAGCCAGTTCCTCAATGTTTTGAGGATTTGTATGAGTTGCCAGAGCAACCTGAACATATTGATCAGGATCATGACAATACTGAACATGGGGAGTGATGTGGCATCCTTGTGGGATGCCACGTGTCCTACATACAAGTGACCTGTCAGCCACATCATTGTCTGACATGGCTTCCACGTGGATCCATTCACAAGAGGACACGTGTCCCAATATAGTGTTTTCAGTTCTGACTGAAGTAACAATGATGGCCTAATGATGATGAGAAAATGGGCTAGGTATAGGCTCTGTAAACAAGCCAGCCCAATCTCACCACCAACAACTATGTGCCACGTGGCACACCCTGATTGGGAGATGATCCCCAACRGAAACAGTATAAATAGAGGGGACATTCACTATTCATGCACATCATTACTCTACAGTATTTACCCAGCAGTTATTGCACTTTTCTCTACACATCACCTCACCTGTATCCACCAGAAAAGGGAGATTCCTATAAACCTATACACTTTCCTTTTTTAGCCCCTCCTCTATTGAGTACTGACTTAAGCATCGGAGGGAGGATAATCGGAAGATTATCTTCTTTGTTTCAGGTACCAGACGAGTCCCTGTACCAGACGGGTCCTTTCCCAGACGAGTCCCTCCTTTGGACGAATCCAATATTGACGGATCCTAAGGAGAGACGAGTACATCTCAGACGAATCCATCTCCTCCCAGGCCTGTACCAGTCGATACACCCTCATCCGTCCGAAGTCCTCTCTGACTCGACTGCTTTCTGCTTCCGTGGCTAGGGAGAYRCTCAAGTCAACCCCTCTAATCTCCAGTTCAGCATACCACGTTACACCTGTAGCATCATTTGGCGCCGTCTGTGGGGAGGTGTCTAGCCATGGCAGGAAGAGATCCCTCGATTGAGGAAACCCGTTATCAACTTTTCGGACGCGACGATGAGGAGGATGTCAATCAGCCCCCCGCCACTCATGAGGCAGGCGAAGGGGGAGAACAGGCGGCTGACTCCAGYCCTCCAAGGGGCTATGTCTCTCAGCAGGAGTATGACTCCCACCTCTCCACGCAGCGTAAGCTGCTTGAGCTGGTTCAGTCGCTCAGTCAYACCGTCCAGCAATTGCAGGAGGCACAGTCTGCCCAAACACAACTTCAGRTGGCCCAACTAGAGTTGGCCAAGCGGAAGGAGCCTGCTCTAGTCGACTGTGCTGAAACTCCCCCAGTTCCGCAACTCAAGACTACAAAAGTCAAGAACCCTACACCAAATCCCAAACCCCCGATAGGGGAGAAAGTCCAAACTTACACCAGGCCGACTGCCCAACGGCCTTCTTCGTCAAAGCCTTATTACAGGACTCCGCGACCCACCCAGGGAGGACTAGCCAGAGGGCCAAGTGGCTAACGTTCGGTTCGGACGAATCACCACTGGCGACTTCCTTCCGAGACGAATGCCCGTCATCAATAGACGCACAAAAAGTCCGAATGCGTCAAGTTGCCGATGTCAGTAT